>CAUYLG010049758.1:0-142720 GCA_963573385.1 Cacajao melanocephalus
AAAGGCATAACAACAACAAAAGCCCCGGAGTATTTATATTGCCACAATGTTCAGGTCCCATGGTCCATTCAACAGTGAGTCAAGTATCATAGGATGCTGGGTGAACTGACATCCAAGACCCAAATCTGAGAACAACAACAACAAAAGAGCAGCACTAAGGAGCCAATAGAAATTGGGTCCAGATATCTCTCTTAGGCATATTAAGAAGTAGCTTGGAATACTAAGCAGCCATAAAAAACGATGAGTTTGTATCCTTTGTAGGGCCGTGGATGAACCTGGAAACCATCATTCTCAGCAAACTGACACATGAACAGAAAATCAAACACCGCATGTTCTCAATCATAGGTGGGTGTTGAACAATGAGAACACTTGGACACAAAGAGGGGAGCATCACACACTGCAGTCCATTGGGGGGAGCTACTGAAGGGATAGTGGGAGGGAGGGTGGCAGAGGGATAACGTGGGGAAAAATGTCAGGTATAGGTGATGGGGGAATGGTGGCAACAAACCACCTTGCCATGAATGTATCTATGCAACAATCTTGCATGTTCTGCACATGTACCCCAGAATCTAAAGTACAATAAATAAAAAATCTCAAGAACAGGCTCAATTTCAATAATTTAGTTTTCCAGGAAGTTTAATAACCAGCATTCTGAGTTTCATAAAGTTAACATTGGGTTCTCTCTTGGGAAGCTTTCAGTTTGGGAGGAAGGTGGCCAACTTCTTCATTTTTCTACTATGTGTTTCTCCTCCTTCCTGTCTCAATATACTTGGCTGCCTCTGAATCTTGAAGAATTTGGTAAGACTGCCTAAGTAGGAGGAGCAACGGTGTAGGAAGGCCTTACCTCACTGGTACCATGATCATCTGGCATTGATGGTCTCTGGGCATTCTGGTCTTGGCAATTGTCTCAAACTGAGTCTATCAAGGAAAGTTTTGTGGGTTCTTGAGAGACCTCCCATTACTGGGAATCTTCCACAAGGTGGAAGCCATGTGTCAGTGATGGAGCAACAACTTAGTAGAATACCATGGTCCTGATGATTGTGGAGTCCACATAGTTGCCTGGGTCTGTCTATCTGGACCTTTGTGCAAAAGAAATCGAGTTTAATTTTATTAAACCTATTGATATTTCTTGCTGAACATACCCTAACTAATAAAACTGTGTTATCATTGCCTGTAAGGGGTGTTATCCCCGTTGAGTGTTAAGATCCTGGCAGGAAGCCATGTTGTTCATTACGTTATACCTATGGGTTTGCCTGGGCATAGACTGCATGTTCAAAAATGTTTGTTTCATGAATGAATCAACCTGGTATTTTTATAGGGGCAGGCTGCTTTGATGTGCCACATTTTATTATTGAAACAATTTTTAATCCAGCAGTTAATTTGGTTGAATTTAGTATTGTTATTGTTGACCACTTATCCCCTCAATTCTCTGTCTCTCAGAGTCTTTTTTCTTTTTTTAATACTTGAAGTTCTGGGATACATGTGCAGAACATGCAGATTTGTTACATAGGTATACACGTGCCATGGTGATTTGCTGCACCCATCAACCCGTCATCTACATTTGGTGTTTCTCCTAATGCTATCCCTCCTCTAGCCCCTCACCCCAAGACAGGCCCGGCTGTGTGATGTTCCCCTCCCTGTGCCTATATGTTCTCATTGTTCAACTCCCACTTATGAGTGAGAACATGCGGTGTTTGGTTTCTGTTTCTGTGTTAGTTTTCTGAGAATGTTGGTTTCCAGTTTCATCCATGTCCCTGCAAAGGACATGAACTCATTCTTTTTTATGACTGCATAGTATTCCATGGTATATATGTGCCACATTTTCTTTATGCAGTCTATCATTGATGGACATTTGTCCCAGAGTCAGTTTGTTAGAAGTCTGGTCTTTGACCAGGTTCCCCTCATCATCCCCCAGGATACTCACAGCTGTCCTAGTTGTTCTTGTCTGGGCAGCGGCTGTGCTTCCAGAGCCACCTCTGGCCATTGGCAGGTAACAGGCTTCTCTTTGGCCACAGCTTTTTTCGTGCTGCGTTGTCCCAACTGTGGCCAATTTAAGCCCTTCCTTAAGGCCCCAAAGCACAGCTAATACTATAAGCTGCAGCACTGAACAAGAATTAAGTGAAGACTTGAGGTTAACAAAGACACCAGCTACAGTCTGTTTTCTGAATGAGTGAAATTGCCCAAATAGCAAAATTTCCACATTGAAACAAAAGTTTAAATTTCAATCTTTATTGTTCCATTTGTCTCAATGGGTTTCACTGGTTGATTGTGGGGCAACATAGATTCAAACTTTGTTTCTAAAATATCTGTTATAAAGGGCTGTAAGCAAACCTGCCTGACCTTCACTGTAGAGGCATGTATCAGCTTTGATCTATTGCAGAGGAAGCAACTGGCTCTCAGTTTCAGAGGGAGACAGGTCTCAGTCTTCCATGGCTGACACAAACATCCAGGAAAAGGTAATCTGAAACAAAAAGGAAATTAATGCTTTGCCTAACAAGACTTGCAGAAATGTAAGAGATTGATAGAGAATTATCTCCCAACAGAAAGCATCCATTATATCCCTTGATATCCTTTGCACATCTAAGAGGCTTTTTTCAGCAATCTTAAGAGAAGCGAAACAATTTTAGAATGCAACCCACTTGGAAAACTATCCTTAGAGTAAAATCTTAAAGGAAAAAAGAAGTATCATATCAAGAAATTGTTAAGATTGCTAGCAAAGAACCAAGGAGTAAAGATAGGCTTAGAAACCATATATATATATATATCCTCTAGTATAACATCGTAAACAGAAAGTCTGTGCTAGACATTTATTTCTTGGTATTACACCACAACTGTCTGATGATAAGCAGAAATTCTTTGCAGATAAAGACAATTGTTCTGCAGTCTGTATATCCTCAGATGACTGATAAAGCTATTCTAGAGTTCCCAATATTCACACAAACTTTTCTCTTTGAGGAAGCTGACACCTGGTTCACAGCTTATTTCCTTTTTATTATTTACCATTTTGGCTTTGCAGGCATCCAAGATGTTCTATATTTAGTGTAACTCTTCCCCTTTATGAGATGATGTGATAGTACAAAGGATTTTTTTTTGAGTGGGGGACAGAGTTTCACTCTTGTTGCCCAGCTGGAGTGCAATGGCGCCATCTCAGCTCTCCACAACCTCCACCTGCCGGGTTCAAGCGATTTTCCTGCCTCAGACTCCTGAATAGCTGGGATTATAGGCATGCGCCACGATGCCTGGCTAATTTTGTATTTTTAAAAATAGAGATGGGGTTTTTCCATGTTGGTCAGGCTGGTCTCGAACTCTTGATCTCAGGTGATCTGCTCGCCTTGGCTTCCCAAAGTGCTGGTATTACAGGCGTGAGCCACTGACCCCCGGCCTATAAAGGATTTTTAACTCTCTCCAGGAAAATCAGTTTTACTTTTAGTCCCTTATCAGGGATATCATAACTCTTATATTTTGTGGTATTTTCAATTATTTCTTTTATTTTCTTTTTATCAAATGGAATGATATGATAGGGAGCATACAATTTAAAAAAGAAAGAAAAGCTGATCTGAATTAAAAAATTAAACTCTGATTTATATTAACTTTTAAGTGACTGTAGGATTGTGATTTAAAATTACACATTCTCCATTTGTGAATTAGAAAATGCCGTGTGTGTGTGTGTGTGTGATACTTCCTAGTTTGTAACGTTAAAATATACATATGTGTATATTTATTTTGTGATCCATGAAAAGAGCTACTTTAAAAATTAAAATTATTTGCAATGATCAAAACAATGTCCCTCTAATAAAGTTTTATAGAAAGGAAGCTCTTCAATTTGTTAATTTAAGTTCAAATTTTAACCTGTTAAATTTTCTACTGTTTTTTCTACTATTAAATATATAGTACATTTTATACTGTTGCCATTTTGAATGTTAAGAGATGAGCCTGCTTATGTAAATTTAATGTTAAATTTTTCAAAAGAGAGAGAAGCCTAGGTGTTGCTAGACCAAGCCTGGCTGTCACTCGGAGGAGCCTTCGTAAATGGTATTTACCTGCGCTGGTTCGTTGCTTTCAAGAAACTGTTCTGAGGCATTTAACTCTCAGAAATAAATCTCTTCCTAGTTTTCTGTCACAGCCAGAGATTTATTACTTGTATAGAATAAGGTAAGCACACACACGCACATGTACACACATGCACACACACACATTGCTCTTGTAAATTAATAGATGTGGTACATTATCTGTTCACCTCAGTTAGTGTAATGACTGAAATCATACTTCAGAAGCCTTTGCTATGGCCCTTGAAAGGGCCTGCTCCTCTAAAAATCCCTTCTTCTTTTCAAGAAATAAAACCAGTGAGTGAATTAGGTCTTTCAGGGTATCTCAGGAGATTTGGGTTTATCGTAGTAAACCAAAGGAAAGTCAAGAAGCAGAAGAAACCATCCCAGTTACTGAGCTTTCAGTACTGTGGACCTAGCAAGCCATTTTGCATCCGGGCATCACGGGGGCAGCTCATCCATCTACAGCTCCACTCTTGCTTCGGATTCTAATGGTGTTTCTGTTTTAGTGCTACTTCTGCTTCCAATCCCTCTAATGACTCTAGGTGATACCATCTTTGCTTAAACTTCTATCTTTCCCATGGTCTCTACCTATGAGTTTACAGTTGTCTCTCTGAGAGTCTCTTAGGTTTTGCTGCTCAGGACTCTGTTTCCTTTCTTTCTTTTTATTAAAAAAAATTTTTTTTTCTGGTGTGTGCGGTGTCCCACGATGCACAAGTTTTCAAAGACCTAAGAGGGAATGGTGGAGGATAAAGAGACATACAGACAGACATATATAAAGCTGGGCCAGGCGATCTGAAAAGCTGATGGTGTCAGTCTCTTTGGCCCCGACCTATCTCAGAGTACTATATTTTATATGTTTACAAAGCACACAGCAGAGGGAGGGTGCAGTTACCCAGAAAAGCCTGTGGTTATAATTTTCATACTTCAGTTAACATACCTCAGCTTACAACTATCTTGTAGTAAGGTCAGTGAAAGCTGGTTATCTTTTGCTAGATCCAACTGCTCGTCTCCGAGACATACACATTTTTTTATTATGGTTTCGCTTCTCTGGAGTTCACCTGAAGTTCACAGTAGCCTTGCTGCTGATCCCCCCAGAGTGGGTGAGCTACTCTGGCTTTCTACATTTTTTGAGATGGAGTCTTGCTCTGTTGCCTAGGCTGGAGTGCAGTGGTGTGATCTCAGCTCGCTGCAAACTCCGCCTCCCAGGTTCAAGCAATTCTCCTGCCTCAGTCTCCTTAGTAGCTGGGATTACAAGTGCCCACCACCACACTTGGCTATTTTTTGTATTTTAGTAGAGATGGCCTTTCACCATGTTGGCCAGGCTGGTCTCGAATGCTTGACCTCAGGTGATCCACCTGCTTTGGCCTCCCAAAGTGCTGGATTACAGGCGTGAGCCACCGAGCTGGGCCAGGACTCTGTTTTCTATCTGTGTGTGTCACCTTTGAATACCCCAAAGGGAAAATCTGATTGGGTGTCTTCCTCACAGCCCTGTTGGGAAGAAGTCTCAGGCCACTTAGTATGTCCCTTTGTGTTCTGATTATGGGTTTCCAAACTTGGTTAATCAGCAGAATCACCTGGTGGGTATTTTAAAATATAGAATTCATACCTCTTTCTTAGGAAATTTGATCCTGTAGCTCTGGGCTGGTTCTCACAAGACTGGTTTATAAGAAATGCTGTAGATGATTCTGAAATACTGTGATAGATGGCTGTATTTGCATCAGGCATGCTTTTCTGGTCTAATTGGTTATGTTCAGATTGTAGGGTCAACTACCCAAAGAATAAGGCAACCTTATTTTGCTGCTATCTCAAGAAGACAGAGGGTAACTGGCAAGCCCTTTGAGGCCTTATCTTGGCCAGCACTGTGTTAGAAATAGGTGATACATTAGAAGTAGAGTAAAGCCCATCACAAGAGTTGAGTTTTGAATTGACTCATGGTGCATGAAAGTTTACTTTAATTGTGCTTCTGATATTTTGATAAATGAGCCATATTCTCTGGAACTCAAGTCCTGTCTGTTGTGGCTTCTGTCTAGTAGCCTGCACGTCTACAACATTTAAGTTCAGAGCAAGCTCCACTGTATGCTCTATAGAAATAAGACCTATAAAGCATGCTCGTGGGAAGTTTAGACGTGGGGGCTAATCAAATTAACAATGTTGTTTTAAAAAATATTGTATATAATGTAGTTACCATCTCAGTGAGATTCTTTTGAAAGACAAAAAGATTATGTTCCTTTGTAGGTGACATTTTCTTTCTTGCATAATCTATAAAGACTAGAGAGTGAAACAAAGTGAAACACCTATTACCTCAATGTAGAAGATTCTGTTTGCAGGTAACGTGTTAACTGACCAAATACACTAGTTGGCATACGCCTGTTGAAATGAGAATGGCCATGTTCCAGGAGGTGAGAAGTTGTAGTCTGCTTTATATTTACCGGCTAATGGAGCCGTGAAATAAAACGTGATCTGGGTGGTATTTATTGAGGCTGTGTTTAGCGGCTGGCAAGAGGAATGTATTTATTTGTATTTTTGTTGTTGTTGTTGTTGCAAGTGAGAAAACCACATCAATTCTAATCAGGGGTAATTGGAAACATGGCTATCAACAACTCCAAACTCCTTACATTTTATTTATGGGTTTCTTTATGGGTCTATGTATCTATATTCTATATATCTATACACATTCTCTCTCTCTATATATATATATTCTATATATCTATACACATTCTATATGATTCTCTGTACCTATTTGATTCTATAATCATGTTGATTCTGTATATGATTCTTGGTACAGAAATCTGTAATGTATTCTTGGTACCAAGATCCCACATCCCAGGAATGGACCACACTGGCCTCACCTGAGGTAAGTCTGCACCCTTGACCAATCAACTGCGGCCAAGGAGCAGAAGAAGGGAGTATGAATGTTCTCAGAAAAAGGAAGGTAGAGGTGAGGGGGAGATTGCGGAGGGAAGACTAAAAAAGGACATCTAGAAATAAAAGAGGAGTGCAGCAACATAGAGGAGAAGAGAGTCAAAACACTGACAGCAGGCCGGGCACGGTGGCTCACGCCTATAATCCCAGCACTTTGGGAGGCCGAGGCGGGTGGATCACGAGGTCAAGAGATCGAGACCATCCTGGTCAACATGGTGAAACCCCATCTCTACTAAAAAAAAATACAAAAATTAGCTGGGCATGGTGGCTCGAGCCTGTAGTCCCAGCTACTCGGGAGGCTGAGGCAGGAGAATTGCTTGAACCCAGGAGGCGGAGGTTGCGGGGAGCCGAGATCGCGCCATTGTACTCCAGCCTGGGTAACAAGAGCAAAACTCCATCTCAAAAAAAAAAAAAAAAAAACACTGACAGCAACACCAGGCAGTGAGTGCATTCTTACGGCAGTGGAACGTCACCGTGGGCTGGGCGTTGCCCACAGGCCATACAGAGCAGAGGTGCTTTGTTGTTGGTGGTGGAGATGTTGATAGTGATAAGCAGCTATCAGTTCATCTTCTTGTATTAGGCTCTCAGTGATGATGTATTCATTGAGGAAGAGAGATTTAAAGAATTGCTTAGCTTAGACAAGTGCAGCTCTCTCAAGGGGGGAAGTAAAGACAATGAGAGTGGTCAAAGGGAACAGATGGGGAAAAAAGGCAAGAGAGACTTGGACAATGGGGCCGGGACGGGGCATTGTTCTTCCCTCTACTCTCTTCATCTCTTTCCCCCAGTGCTAACCTTGAGATAGAAGATGGGAGACTCCTATCTTCTCCATTTTTCCCTAGTATCTTCAGAATAGGAATTTTCTGTTTTTCCTTCAAATCCCCCTCTTCCTCATGCCTTGTATGGTGAAGTGGCATTTAACATGGAAAAGATTTTGGGATTTTGGCGTTTTGGGTGGGACTGAAAGGAGAAAAGACAGGTTGTTGGTTTCACAGACCTGGCAACAGGATCTGGGCTTTAAGAGAAATAGGTGAAGAGGATCTGGAAGTTTTGTTAATGTTAACCTGCCTGCTCCCCAGGGTAGGGATAACAGTGCTTGTGTTCTTGCTAGAAGACAAGAAGATAATTGGTACTGTCATTGTGAAACAATTAGGGAGCTGAGTATGTGATCAGAAAAATAGAAATAGCCATTTAAAGTACTGAAAGTAGTGAATAGAAACAAGACACATTTTCTGACATGGCTGGGCATAAGTGTGAGAGGTAGGGAGAGAAGGGTGCCCAGATGAGCAGAGGTTAGAATATGCGTTTGTACATACATTTATGGGTTCTGATTTTGTTTTAAAAAACCATCTCAATTGCATTTTCCAAGTAGATGCCCAGTGAAAAGAGAGCTTTCTAACCATAAGTGTTGAAATTGGCTTTCTGTATGAAATTAATCCAGTTTGAGCCTGTATGTTGTAACACGATATTCTCTGGGCCTAATTGCCTCTGGATGGACAAACACTGAGATTCCAGAACTGCACAGCAGAGGGCGGCCAAAGGCTGGAATATTTTAGAGTAACTCAGGCTGTTTCAAGCAGGATGTAAAAAGACTTAGAAAACAAAATCTTTTCAAAATGGGCATAAATAATAGAGTGTGAGGCCAGGCGTGGTGGCTCATACCTGTAATCCCAGCACTTTGGGAGGCCGAAGCGGGTGGATCACGAGGTCAGGAGTTCAAGACCAGCCTGGCCTTCACACTTTTTAGTAGAAATCCCGTCTCTACTGAAAATACGAAAATTAGCCAAGTGTGGTGGCGTGTCCCTATAATCCCAGCTACTCGGGAGGCTGAGGCAGAGAACTGCTTGAACCCGGGAGGCAGAGTTTGCAGTGAGCTGAGATTGTGCTACTGCACTCTAGTCTGGGAGACAGAGCAAGACTCTGTCTCAAAAAAATGAAAAAAAAAAAAAGGAAAATCTGAAGGCAGATGGCGCCAAGGGTAGGAAAACTTCAGACCATGGGGGACCTTTGTCCTTCAGGTGTAAAATCATTTAAAGATTTAAGCGGGGGAAAATGTGGTCGAATTTGTTACTAAGATGATCACTTTGGCCGCAGTGTAGAGGATGGATTGGGAAAAAGCAATTGTCATCTTACCCCGTAGGATCATGAGAATCTCTCTTCAGTAAATGCAAGAAAGGGCATTCTGGTTTTCATGATGTTCTGATTGCCAGTATCTTTACAGAAGGGCTATGGCAAAACCGAGAAACCACTATTAATACTAAGCAAAAAGCAAAGCAAAAGAAAAGAAAAGAAAAGAAAAGAAAAAAGATCTGTCTAGCCCCAACAGTGCTAGTTTTTGCATACCCAGCAATTACATTTCTAATGAAAGACATAGCTGCCAAAATCAATCAGTATAAATGCTGGAGACTCCTTTCTTCTTCCGTGAAAAGCTTTTACTATTTTGTTTTCACTAAAGCTTAAAGAGAACTCGAGGTTGATGATTCATTCTAGAGCAATCCACCACAGGCGTGCTTTAGGATGATGGTCAGGGAAACCGTCATTTGATCTCAAGGGAGCGGTCATTTGATTTCATTCAAAACTAGGCAGTACACATCAGCAGGAGATACAGTCTGATGCTGTGGCCTACTTTGTTGACTGAAGCTTTCCACTGTTCCTGGGAGGGAAGTTATTTTTGTTTTCCTTTCATCTCTTATACACATACATGGAATATACACATTGGTCACTCTAGAAAACACATGGATAGTCCTAGAGGAAAATGGTTTTCAAGGTTATTTATTGTATGTCTCTTAAAACCTTAGACACTTTCCTTCTGGTGAAATTTCATGTCATGTACAGAATGTTTTATAAAAACCATTTATTCATCTTCTCTTTATCACCTATTTTTTTCCCTTCCCTTCCCTTTTCCCTTCCCTTTTCCCTTCCCTTTTCCCTTCCCTTCCCTTCTTCCCTTTTTTGACAGACCTTCCATCTTGTTGCCCAGGCTGGAGTGCAATGGCAAGATCTTGACTCACCACAACCTCCACCTCCTGGGTTCAAGGGATTCTCCTGCCTCAGCCTCCTGAGTAGCTGGGATTACAGGCATTTGTCACCATGCCCGGCTAATTTTGTATTTTTAGTAGAGACAGGATTTCTCCCGTTGGCCAGGTTGGTCTCTAACTCCCGACCTCAGGTGATTCGCCCCCCTTGGCATCCCAAAGTGCTGGGATTACAGACGTGAGCCACTGCGCCCAGCACCACCTACTTTTTTCCTTTCTTTTCTTTTTTGTTTGTTTTTTTGTTTCTTGGAGGGGTGGGGGTAGAGACAGGGGTCTTGCTATGTTGCCTAGGCTGGTCTCAAACTCCTAGTTTCAAGCAATCCTTGCGCTTTGGCCTCCCAAAGTGTTGGGATTACAGGTGTGAGCTACTGCACCTGGCCTACTTTTTTCCCTTTCAAGAAAATACAGTGCTCCAAGGCCTGAGTGGCTATGAAACTTCAACTTTTGTGCCTTTGTACTCTTAGATATCATGTTTGTTTTGTTCTTCTGAAGGATTACACTAAAAGCCACTTTCTTGTGTGTGTACACTAACTTTAAAAAATAACAATATTTAAAAAGTTTGACACTTCCTTAGGAAATCCACTGGGAACACATCTTCATGGTGTCCGTGGAGAAGGTTATGTGATTTAAGAAACACTTGTAGTGTCTATACCATTTAATGTCTAGGAATTTGTTGATTGTTTTAGGATCTTTGGATGAATGTGCTTTTAATTTTATCCAGCTTATTTAGAAGAAATTGCCATGTTTGCTTTAAAAGGGTTTCTTCTCACACATCAGGCAGTGGTGGCATGGGAGTTTATTCAGACTACTTCTACGTTTTGGTTTGATGGGTAGGACTGTGGGTTCACATGAGCCTTAGTTAACCTTCTGTCAGTATAGTGGTGTCTGATATTCTGCACTAAGGAAGCTTTTTCTCCGGTTAGAATCCGTAGCTAATAGTGATAAAGTTCACCCATGTATTTCTATAATAACACACCAGAATAACAGTATAGACCACAAGAAGTGAAGAATATCAGCTTTAGAATGAGATATACCCGTTTTCAAACTCTAACTCTGCTACTGACAAGTTATCTGTCATTAGGTAAGTGACTCTTGTTTTTGTTTATTTTCATCTGAAAAATAACATATTTACTGCAAATGGTTGCTTTTAATTATTAATAAAATAAAATGCCAAGTAAGCCACTTAATATGGCATCTACAGATAGGCTTTCAAGACACAAAACTATTATCATTCTTTTCTTTTCTTCTTTTTATTTCACCTTTCATATTTCTCCCGATATCTTTTTGGTGTGGAAATAGCTTCCATTTGACATTTACAGTGTTGATTCTGTTTTCATCTTTGGCTACTTTTTCCTTGGAAACATATAATTCTTCTTTCTGATTTTGACCTGTTATTTTGTTTTTTTCTCTAATGTTTTCACTTCCTGGGTATAGTAACCTTACTTTATTTTGCCTGTTTTATTTCCCCTACTATTTGAGGTCTCTTTTCTTCTTGACTGGTTATACTGATAACTATGATCAAAGTTTCTAACTTTAGACATCAAATTTCATCTCCTTCCCTGTCAAGCCATCTCAGGGTGATAATCTTAGAAGCAGCCAGTTGACATGTTATTTTTTGAAGAATGACTTGAAATGTACAGGCAATGGTTCCTGTTTTTAAAGAACAACCTAAATGTCCCAGTTCCCCTGGAAGCCAGTCTCTGAATAGTTACACATACAAAAGAAACACGGACTGGACTTTCATGCAAGTCTTTACCAAACAGTTCTTAAGGATTTGGAAGCAGGGAATTAATATCACACAGTGCATATACACCCACGAAAACTTCCAAGTACTCATATTTAGATAACTCTCCCTCTCCCCACAGTTCCAGTCTTCACAGATGCTCTCATGTGTATCTCTTTCCTGTCTTATTGTCTATTTTGTACGTTCTCCCTTTATGCCACCAAACCAGTTCTCTTCTTCTCTCCCCAGTACTCACTTTGCCAAGTTCTTCCTACTTTCTTCAGTTCTCGAATTTCTTATTTGAGTATCTCCATGCTTGCTCTTACATGAAACAATTCAGCCATTCTTAGATTCTCCATGTCTTCTCTTCACCTTGTATACTCAGTAATTCTAACAAGGGCAAATACCTTACAAGTATATCAGTTCTTATGAAAGACTATAGGCCACTGCTATGGTTTCAATATTTTTCCCCCAAATTGGTGTGTTGTAAATGTAATCCCACTGTAATAGTATTAAGAGGTAGAGTCACTGGGAGGTAATTAGAACGAGATAAGGCCATCAGGATGAAGCCTCTCTGATGGGGCTAGTGGCTTTATAAGAAGAGAAAGAGAGACCTGAGCTGGTACACTCTTCCATCCTCACCATATGATGGTCTGTCCCACCTTGGGACTCTGCAGAGTCGCCATCAGCATGAAGGCCCTTATTAGATGCAACCCCTGAACCCTTGGCTTCCCAGTCTCCAGAACTGTAAGAAATTAATATCTGCTCTTTATAATTTACCCAGTCTGTGGTATTCTGTTATAGCAAGAAAAAATGGTCTAAGAAAACTAACTATGTCAACATGACTTTGCTTTTTGTTCCTGAAAACACCTATTCAGAAAATATAAGGTTGCATACCAATAAATAATTTTACTCCATGCTTCAGGAAATCCCAAGACCAATTAATTGGAGACAATACATTGAATTCCAAAATTCACAGACCAATTTTTTAAATTATATTTTAAGTTCTGGGTACATGTGCAGGATATTCATGTTTGTTACATAGGTATACACGTGCCATGGTGGTTTGCTGCACCCTTCAACTTGTCATCTACATTAAGTATTTCTCCTAATGCTATCCCTCCTGTAGCCTTCCACCCCACAACAGGCCCCGATGTGTGATGTTCCCCTTCTTGTGTCCATGTGTTCTCATTGTTCAACTCCCACTTATGAGTGAGAACATGTGGTGTTTGGTTTTCTGTTCCTGTGTTAGTTTGCTGAGAATGATGGTTTCCAGCTTCATCCATGTTCCTGCAAAGGACATGAACTCATCATTTTTTATGGCTGCATAGTATTCCAGGGCTTATATGTGCCACATTTTCTTTATCCACTCTATCATTGATGGGCATTTGGGTTGGTTCCAAGTCTTTGCTATTGTGAACAGTGCCGCAATAAACATACATGTGCATATGTCTTTATAGTAGAATGATTTATATTCTTTTGGGTATATACTCAGTAATGGAATTGCTAGGTCAAATGGTATTTTGGTTCTAGAGCCTTGAAAAATCACCACACTGTCTTCCACAGTGGTTGAACTAATTTACACTCCTGCCAACAGTGTAAAAGCATTCCTATTTCTCCACATCCTCTCCAGCATCTGTTGTTTCTTGACTTTTAATGATAACCATTCTAACTGGTGTGTGATGGTATCTCACTGTGGTTTTGATTTGCATTTCTCTAATGACCAGTGATGATGAGCTTTTTTTCATATGTTTGTTGGCTCCATAAATGCACAGGCCAATTTATTGGAGACAATACATTGCTTATCTGGGCAAACTTGCTTTTTAACCACAGTTTACTTATTCAAGACCCTTGTTTTGCTGTGACCACCAATGTAAACTACTATATAAACATATATATTTACATGTAACCATTTTTATATATTATTAAATATATAAAAAATCATATGTATAATATATGAACAACTTTTATATATTATACATATAATCAATTTTATATTGATACATTACAGAAATATATGTATTTATTTCTCTCTGTATATGTTTCCTATATATAAAACAGGTCTTTTAAGGGATAGGATATATATATTCCTTGAAAGACCGGTTTTAAAACACCTGGGCTCAGACCTCAGAGCCCTATAAGTATTCCATTTCTGATTCCTCTTATGAGGTGCTGCCAAGACTGTCAAAGATGTATTCTTTCTTTGGCAGAAAGTTCTAATAAATTTAGCTTTGATTTATTAAATACTGATATTTTGGGGAGTTCCACAGAGCCTAATTCATTGCATATTTTTGGTAATTATGTGTATTTAAGGACTGCCTGTATTTATCATTTGCTTTTTGCAGAGAATCCTCCTTTTAAATGAGAAGAAATACTTAGCCACATCTTACAGAATATCATTACTTGTTGAATGTGCTTAACTTATTTTTCTAAATTTATTTTTACTTTTTTTTTTACTTTACAAATAAAAATTGTATGACTTTATGGTATGCAACATGATATTTTGATATGTGTATACATGGTGAAATAATTAAATCAAACTAATTAACATCTTTATCACCTCATAATTTATCATTTTTGTGTGGTGGCAATATTTATGATGTTCTCTTTTAGCAATTTCCAAGTATACAATATGTTGTTATTACTGTAGTCCACCCTTGAGCAACACAGGTTTGAACTGCATGGGTCCACTTACATGAAGATTTTCTTCTGCCTGTGTCACCCCGAGACAGCAAAACCAATCCCCAACCCTTCCTCTCCTCCTCCTCCTCAGCCTTCTCAACATGAAGAAGAGGAAGATGAAAGCTGTTATGATGATCTACTTCCATTTCTTCTTTATAATATCTTTAATAACATTTTCTTTTCTCTAGCTTACTTTATTTAAGAATATAGTATATCACACATACAACATACAAAATATGTTTTAATCAACTGTTGGTTATGGGCAAGGCTTCTGGTCAACAGTGAGACATTAGTAGTTAAGTAAGTTTTTGAAGAGTCAAAAGTTATATGGATTTTTGACTGCATGTTGGGTTGGTGCCCCTAACCCCCGTGTTGTTCATGGGGTCAACTGTATGATCACCATTTTGTATGATAGTCTTCTGGACTTATTCCTCTTAACTTAAATTTCGTGTCCTTAAGCCAACATCTCCCCAAAACCCTCAACCTCAGCCTCAGTAACCACCATTCTACTCTTTGTTTCTATGAGCTCAGCTTTTTAAATTCTACATACAAGTGAGATCATGCAGAATTTGCCTTTCTGTGCTTGGCCTATTTCACTTAGCATAATGTCTTCCAGGGTCATTTGTGTTGTCCCAAGTGACAGAATTTCCTTCTTTTTTGAGGTTGAATAGTACTCCATGTGTATATATACCAAGTTTTCTTTACCCATTCATCTGTTGATGAACACTTAGGTTGATTCCATATCTTGACTATTGTGAATAATGCTTCAGTGAACATGGGAGTGAAGATATCTCTTTGACATGTTGATTTCATTATTTTGGATATACACGCAGAAATGGAATTGCTGGATCATGTGGTAGTTCTAGTTTTACTTTTTTGAGGAAGCTCCATGCTATTTTACATAATGGCAGTACCAAGTTAACATTTCCACCATTGGTGTGCGAGGGTTCCTGTTCCTCCATGTCCTCTCCAGCATGTGCTATCTCTTACCTTTTTGATAATAGTCTTGGGATGTGCTTAACTTTGAATAGACGTGAATGAATGTGATTACAGCTGGCTCTAGGCAAAATCATGAAGTTCATTAAATTGAATTTCTATAAAATAACTTTGCTTTGTCTCCTAGTTCTCACTGAAGGTTTGGCAGCCTGTCAGAGGTAACCAGCACTCTCCTGCTTCCCAGGGATACGCATTACAGTTCAGTCAATTGTGTCTCAAGTTTGCATTTATCACCTTCTACTTTCTTTTTTACCACCTGTACCCCTCCCACCATCACGCTATTAATGGTGATCATCACTACTGGGCAAATTCTTGATTTTATAACAGTTGTCTTAGGAATCAGAGCAGGAATTCTGGTCTCTTTCTCAGAGCTCATGCCCAGAAAAACTCAGGGCCCCTGGGGGTCTGTATTTCTGTATGTTAAGAATTTAGCTTTGTTGGCCGGGCGCAGTGGCTCACGCTTGTAATCCAAGCACTTTGGAGGCCAAGGCGGGCGGATCACCTGAGGTCAGGAGTTCAAGACCAGCCTGACCAACATGGCGAAACACCATCTTTATTTTTAAAAATTAAACAAAAAAAAGAATTTAGCTTTATCCATTTTGGGAGTAGGGGAAAATGGGAAGAAAGGGCATGAGAGTAAAGGGTAAGAGAAGAGAGGTGATAGAGAGGACTTAGAAAGGTAGATGGGCATGGTACCTCCTGATATGTACCAAAATAATGTAAGGTGCAGCACATTAAAGCTTTAGAGTTATGACCTTCCAGTTGAACCTTCTTGTTTAATATATGAAAACCAGAAAACTTGCCTAAAGCTCTATAATTATAGGCAGAACTGAAAAGACAGTTACCTATGATCACTCAGTGTCTAAAAAGGGGAGTTAACTAGGAAAAAATTGGGTAATCTGTTGGTCCTTGAAGAGTTAGTTTCAGCTCCAGAAAGAGAGGAGGCCCGTATTACTATTCTAGGGAGAATGAAATGATGTTATGGCCAGCTAACATGAGGATCAAGACATTATGTGAAAAATCATTATTTAGTGACTACTGTGTACCAGGTAAGAGCAGTGGAAGATGTTTCATTTCATTCTTTTTTCTCAAAGTTTATTAAAAAGTGAACATCACTAACGATCAGTGTAGTTTTCAACTTACTTGCAGTTTGTTTTCAATTACATGTGATTTTAAGTTGTTATGGTGGGGAATTGTAGTGTGCATGAGAATTTACATCTAGGAAATTGTATACTGACTGTGTATTATCATCATCCCCTGTGCTGCTTAATTATAGAATGTCATAGAACAATTATTGTTGGATCTAATAATGAACTTCACTAATAATTAAGAAATTTCTTAATGACCAACATGCTGCAGTCAATCTGCTTGATAATTTTGGAGTTTTATAACCCTTGATAATTACTTGGGAAATAGCATTAATGTACTTTAGATAAAAATATGCTTCTTTTACTGCCTGTGTTCACAGAATTTATGCTGTATTTGCAACATTAAACTATGGTATGAAATGCTCTACAGTATGCTTTAATTAGAACAGACTGTTTGCTCTTTTCAATCCCTTGCTGACAGACTGTGTCGTGTCAGCAGATGATGACTCTTCCTCCTATTATGTTAGATTGATAAAATGTGCTTCAATCATACAACCGTAATCAGCATAAGAAAGACTGCTAGATTACATCTATTTTATTCTGACGCAGATTACTTTGCCAAGAGGAAGTAGTGAAGAAATTTGGGTGAGAATACAGATCAGAAAATCATTAATGAGAAGACATGTGAAGACTCTGTAGAGAGAAATGAGAGGAATAGGTGGCATTACAGAGAGAAAACAAGTATCACGGAAATTTGAAAGTTCCGTGTTGTAAAGGAAATGCATGAAGGAGAGGCAGAGGAGGTCACTACCGCAGGGAAGTCAGGCAATATAACCTTCTTTTTTCCTTCTCACTTTTATGTTCAGGGGTACAAGTGCAGGTTTGTTATATAGGTAAACTTGTGTTATGTGGGTTTGATGTACAGACTGTTTTGTCACCCGCGTACTAAACATAGTACCCAATAGGTATATTTTCTGATCCTCTCCTCTTCCCACTCTTCATGTTCAAGTAGGCCCCAGTGTCTGTTGTTCTCCTCTTTCTGTTCCTGCGTTAGCTTGCTATGGTCTCCAGCTCCAACCATGTTGCTGCAAAGGACATGATCTTGTTATTTTTTTTGGCTGCATAGTATTCTATGGTGACATATCATATTTATGGTGTATATGTATCATATTTTTTTTTGAGATGGAGTCTCTCCTGTTGTCCAGGCTGGAGTGCAGCGGTGCAAGCTCGGCTCACTGCAAACTGCCTCCCAGTTTCAAGTGATTCTCCTGCCTCAGCCTCCCAAGTAGCTTTAATTACAGGTGCCCACCACCATGCCTATCTAATTTTTGTAGTTTTAGTAGAGATATGGTTCCACCACGTTGGCCAGGCTGGTCTCGAACTCCTGGCCTCAGGCGATCTGCCTGCCTTGGCCTCCCAAAGCACTGGGATTACAGGCGTGAGCCACTGTGCCCGGCCTATGTATCATATTTCCTTTATCCAGTCTACTGTTGATGGACATTTAAGTTGACTCCATGTCTTTGCTATTTCTATAATGATTAGTAATGTTGAGCATTTTATCATATGCTTTTTGGCTGCATGTGTGTCTTCCTCTAAAATAACCACGCAGTGGAACATAAAACAATCTTCAGCAAACTAAAACAAACAAAAAACTGAAATCATACCAACCACAATCTCAGACCATAGCACAATAAAAATAGAATTCAATACAAAGAAAATTTCTCAAAACCATACAATTACAGGAAAATTAAACAGCCTGGTCCTCAAACATTTTTGGGTAAATAATGAAATTAAGGCAGAAATAAAGAAGTTCTTTAAAACCAATGAGAACAAAGGTACAATATCAGAATCTCTGGAACACTGCTAAGGCATTGTTTAGAGGGGGAATTTGTAGCACTAAACACTCACTTTAAAAAGTTAGAAAGATCTCAAATCGACAACCTAACATCATAACTAAAACTAAAGAAGCTAGAGCAAGCCAACCCCAAAGCTAGCAGAAAGCAAGAAATAACCTACATCAGAGAAGAACTGAAGAGATTGAAACACGACAAACCATACAAAAGATCAATGAATCCGGGAGTTGGATACTTGAAAAAATTAGTAAGATAGACCAGTAGCTAGACTAATGAAGAAAAGAGAGAAGATCCAAATAAACATACTTAGAAATGACAAAGGGATGTTACTACTGACCCCACAGAAATAGAAATAAACATCAGCAGCTGCTATGAACACCCCTACACACACAAACTAGAAAATCTAGAAGAAACAGTTAAATTCCTGGACACATACATGCTTCCAAGACTGAATCAGGAAAAAATTGATTCCCTGAGCAGACCAATAACAAACTCGGAAATAGAATCAGTAGGAAATAGCCTACCAACCAAAAAAATCCCAGGACCAGATGACTTCAGAGCCAAATTCTACCAGATGTACAAAGAAGAGCTGGTATCATTCATACGGAAACTATTCCCAAACATTGAGGAGAGACTCCTTCCCCAACTCATTTTATGAGGCCAGACAGCGACAGAGAAAATCTGACAGAGACACAACAAAGAAAGAAAACTTTAGGCCACTATCCTTGATGAACATAGATGCAAAAATTCTCAACCAAATATTAACAAACCAAATCCAGCAGCACCTCAAAAAGCTAATCCACTATGATCGATAGGCTTTATCCTTGGAATGAAAGGTTGGTTCAACATATGCAAATCAATAAATGTGATTTATATAAATAGAATTGAAGACAAAAACCACATGATTATCTCAATACTCTCAGAAATGCTTTTGCTAAGATTCAACATCCTTCATGTTAAAAACTCTCAGTGTACTGGCATTGACGGAACATACTTCAAAATAATAAGAGCCATCTGTGACACGTCCACAGCTAACATTGTACTGAATGGGCAAAAGCTGGAAGCATTCCCCTTGAAAACTAGCACAAGACAAGGATGCCTTCTCTCACTACTCCCATTCCATATGACCTAGAAGAAGTCTGCATGCGATAGAGGGTGAGTCTGAGAAGTAAACAGAACCAGCAAAATTGTCATGCTGTGCAGGAGCTAAGGCTAATCCATGGGCAGCCAGAGCATTTGAGACATGGAGCAGCTGTCTCAGGAGCACCAGATGCTGCTCGTGGTGGACCAGAGAGTGAGGCCCACAGGAACACAGGGCTCCCTGCAGTAAGAAGCCTGAGTAAGTCTTGTGCAAGGAGTTGAACTAAGCTATCACTTACACAGCTTTCTGCAGCAATGGCTGACATCATCATTGGCCTGAGTTCCCATGCTCCCTGAGCTTCTCTCTTTTGAAAATGGTCCTTTCTACTTCTATGACCAGACATTCCTCATACTATGCCTTGCTTTACCCCTCAAAGAGTGGCAGATGTTCCCCTGGAATTATTCCTTGGAGCACAGGTGGCTTTGATAGGACATGTAGAGTCTGAACCTTGGATAGGGGTGGAAGGGGGGCCATTGGTATAATCTAGAGGGAAAAAAATCACAAATGTTAGGCTTTTAGGTCACCGACAATGTGCAAAATGTCAATTACTCCATCCTTGAGCCTCACATGATTGCTGACTTGCATCCCTGGGGTGGCAGTTAGGGGTGAGAATCGGGAGTGAGGTGGCTCCAAATTGAATTAGGGAAGGAGTGATGGGTCCAAGTGAGGAATAAGGGCCAGAGCTGGAATAAGGCTCTGAGCCAACTTGTTGAAGGTCAGAAATGGACTGGGGAAGGACTGCCTGGTAAAGTTCTGTACTTAGTATTAAACTGCTTTGTAAAAAGTGACTTTATACTTTGATAGCATCCTTTGATGTGGCACATTGGCAAAATATATCCTCTGTCAAAATATCTGCAGCCGAGTCACATTTTTGGAGCAAATCTTGTGGCAGCATTCAAGAGGAGCTGAAGGAAGGAAAACACTGACTCATTAGAATAATCTAGATATGAAGAGATTGGGACTTAAATTGGAGATCCAAGAGAAGGCGTGATGACAGCTAGTCTGAAAAGATCATGGAAGATAGATTAAAGTGGAAATCAGTCTGGTGATTCTTAAATGCTGGGGCATGTCTCAATTGGATCATTTATAAATATGGATGTCTGGGTTTCATACCAGAAATTTGGATTGAGTAGGTGTGACAATGAAAAATGTATATATTTGTTCTCTGCTCCCCGTTACTGGCACAGAGCTCCTAAAGCACTTGTAACTTCCTGAGCAATAGTGGTGCTAAGTGTATCTTTTGTTCTAGTAAGTCTTTGACCCAGTTTCTGGCATAGAGCTTCTAATCCCTTGGAATTTCCTGGGTGATAGGAGTGTCTTTGTTTTAATTAGGTGCCTCTTGGTAGGCTCCTGGATGGGGGCAGGTCTTCAGAAACATTAGTGGCTTGGAAAGATTAGAGACTCCATGATTAAAGGCTTGGAAGTTTCAGTGCCAACCCCATCCTCTGGAAAGGGAGAGTGGCTGGAGATTTGAAGTAGTAATTGATTGTGCCTATGTGATAAAGCCCCCATGTGAGAGATGACAAAGTTCCTCTTCAAAGTTTATATCTTAGACTACATCTTAAGAAGTTATAATCTCTTGCTTTTTGGTCATTATCTGCTATTAGCCTAAACATATTCCCAGGTATATCTATTCTCTAAATCAGCTACCTTGACTTGTTCAGGCATGTCTGAACAGGACTGGGAAAGCTCCAAACCCTGGTGCATGCCATTCCTTATTCGGAAAACCTCCTGACCTCCTGACTAGCTTCCTCTTTTTCCTTGTCTTCTTCCTCATCTTCTTTCCTCCTTACCTATTCAGGAAATTTCTGAGTTTTTTAGCTAATTGTGTCAAGCATAGAATATGAGGTCCCGTTCTGGCCAATGGAAACTGAACACAGCAGTAGGGCAACTGCAGTAGGTTATGAAATTTATAAATGTCCCTGTCTCCTTCTTTAGGTGTGCTCTCGTGGCAAGACTGCCAGTGGGTTGCACCCTTTCTGCAGGAAATTAAAGTAGGCTTGCTGAGTGATGTCTTGGTGTGGATTTTTCCCAATGTTATAAACCTGTTTCCAATACTCCATAAAACTTCCTGAACCATGGGGTTTGGAGATTTATGAGGTCAGCAAACACATCAATATGCTTGGAAGGTAGCACACCCCAACATTACTGGGACAGAACCTCCTGTGCTTGGGACCCTTCTAGATTGGGCCCTTTGGGTCTCTTTTTCTGGACATTTATGTATATCATTTAAAATATCCTCTGCAGCTGGGTGTGGTGGCTCATACCTGTAAGCTCAGCATTTTGGAATATCAAAGTGGGAGGATCACCTAATCTTAGGAGTTCTAGACCAGCCTAGGCAACACTGTGAGACCACGTTGCTACAAAAATAAAATAAAAAATTAGCTAGCTGCAGTGGCATGCACCTGTAATCCTAGCCACTCAGGAGGCTGAGGTAAGAGGATTGCTTAAGGCTGGGAGTTCAAGGCTACAGTGAGCTATAGTCACACCAGTGCACTCCAGCCTGGGTGACAGAGCAAGACCCTGTCTCCCAAAAATAAGTAAATAACAAACAAACAATATTTTCTTGGTAATAGATTGGCAGTTGTAGATAAACTATTTTCCTGGGTTCTGTGAACTCCTCTAGCAAATTATTGAACCCAAGAAGGGGGTTGTGGGAACCTCTGATTTGTAACCAAATCTGATAGAAATTGTGGGTAACCTGGGGACCTACTACTTGGAAGAGTCATCTGAACTGGGGGACAGTTGTGTGGGACTGGACCCCTAACCTGGGGGGTCTGCACAGACTCCAGTTAGTGTCAGAACTGAATTGCATTGTAGGACACCCAGTTGGTGTCAGAGAACTGATGATCAGTGTGGGAAAAACCTCACACATCTGGTCACAGAAGTATACTGAGTGTGAGTGTAGTACAAGGAAAAACAGTGTTTGTTTTTCCAATCTTACAGTAGGTCTATTGAGGACCTCATTGGTGATTAGAATGTATACTTAAGTTTAGAGGCCATTTACCACCAATTTTGAGGGTTTCAATCTTTGCTTCACATCAGAACCACCCAAATGAACTGTGAACTCAAACGTATTTGAGACAGGTCTCAACCAATTCAGAAAGTTTATTTTGCCAAGGTTAAGTACACGCCCATGTCACAGCCTCAAGATGTCCCGATGACACGTGCCCCAGCTGGTTGGGGTGCAGCTTGCTTTTATACTTTTTAGGGAGACATGCACATCAATATTACTTGTAGTATTACAATGTAATATGTACATTGGTTCAATCTGGAAAGGCAGAGCAACTTGAAGCAAGGTGGTGGGGGCTTCCAGATCATAGGTAGATTTAAAAATTTCCTGGTTGGCAATGGTTTGAAAGAGTTCATTATTTTCTAACAACCTAGAATCAATAGAAAGGAATGTCTAGGTTATGATGATAAGGGTTTGTGAAGAACAAAGCTTTCTCATGCAGATGAAGCCTCTGATAGCAGGCTCTAGGGTGAATAGATTGTGAATGTTTATCAGACTTAAAGTCTGTGTTGATGTTAATGCTGATCAGCTTTTCCTGGATTCCAAAAGGGGAAGGTGTATAAGGAAGCATGTCCTACTATCCCCTTCTCATCATGGTCTAAACTAGTACTTCAGGTTAACTTGGGAATGTCCTTGGCAGAGAGGAGGGGTCCATTCCATTTCATACAGGAGTTATTAAGAAATAATTTTTAGGCAGCTAGAAAGGGTGAAAGTTCTCAGTGGAATTTTCCTTCAATGAAAAGCAACCCCCAAAATTTCCTTTCTAACAGAAAGTGGCTTGAAAAACCAGACCGGCAAGCATTGATATGCAAATGTGATGGCTGGAAGCCAGGTACATTCAATATGGTGTCTTCTGCCCTCTTTTCTTTGTCACCTTGTGTGCCAGGTGTCATGGCAGCCTCCAGATAAAACCACATGTGCAGGACATCAGGGTGATGTGCATTTGCATATTAAAAGACTGAGGTGGGAGGGCCAGTTTTTGCTGGCTACGTGAATGACACACCTGGCCATACGAATCCCCTGGGCCCTATGCAAATCAGATATCACCTCCTCTAGCCTCCGAATATAACCAACTGCTTTTTGCAACATAAGGGGTTTTTCCATTCAGAGCCCCTCTCCCTCTGTATGTTTTCTTCTTTCTTGCCTATTAAACTTTGCGCTCCTTAAATGCACTCCACCTGTGTCTGTGTCACTAATTTTCTTGGTGCAAGACCAAGGACTCTGGGTGTTTCTCCAGACAATGGAGCCGTATCATTTTGGTGCATTGGCTGTAAATCCAAGGTACAACATTCATTGGAGCGGCGAGTAGAGGAGCAAACAATATCTGTTCTATCATTCTGAGGTGCTTAGCTTCTATTTTAAAATCAGATCAAATCAATTAATGGACATCTGTCAGCTGTCTAGATATGCTTATTGTGGCTGCCATTCTTAAAGACTTAAAGGATGTCAGGCTTGCTGGAGAAGACATGGAGAATCCTCCTAGTACCCAAAGGTCATTGGGATGTTGGCCATACTTCGAACCAGTTTCTTTTCATGGGGAAACTTAGCCATCATGTGAGGCCTGGAAAAGTTCTGAAGCAAGGAGAATTCCTGGCTGGGGCACACCCTGGTGTTATTCAAAGGCTCCTGGACTGGACCCAGCCTCTGACAGCCTGTTCTGGGTGTTGATAAATGATCCCCAGCTATCCTATTACAAAACTTTCCTTCTTCTTTTTTTTTTTTTTTTTTTTTGTCAGTGGTCGTTATGTCTCTTATTCTCTCTGTGTCAAATGCATGGGAATTTTTACAGCCTAGAGAAGTAATCCTGTTAGGCAAAATCAGGAAATGCTATAGTAACCAGGGCTATAACTCAGGGAAATGCCATTGTAATCTAGGAACAGAAGTCTCCTCTTCCCCCATAGTGAGGTTACTTGCTAATATTCCTCTGGTGAGCACGTGGTATTTCTTATTTCTTTTATTTATTTATTTAGAGGCGAAATTTCACTCTTGTTGCCCAGGCTGGAGTGCAATGGCACGATCTCAGCTCACCACAACCTCTGCCTCTGGGTTCAAGCAATTCTCTTGCCTCAGCCTCCCAACTATCTGAGATTACAGGCATGTGCCACCATGCCTGGCTAATTTTGTACCAGCACATGGTATTTCTAAGCCAACAGTACCACCTAGTAGAAATTTAGAGATCTTCTTTATAAGACACATTACTGGTCCTCTGTGGTACACTGCAACTTCCCAATTTTTCCTTTTTGTGCCTTTCTGCTGGAAACCAAGCTTTTTTTTTCTTTTTCTTTTTCTTTTTTTTAAGACGGGGTTTCACCATGTTGGTCAGGCTGGTCTTGAACTCCTGACCTCAGGTGATCCGCCCGCCTTGGCCTCCAAAGTGCTTGGATTACAGGCGTGAGCCACCGCACCAGGCCTGGAAACCAAGCTTTTTATTTTATTTTATTTTTATTTTATTTTATTTTTTAAAAGACGGGGTTTCACCATGTTGGTCAGGCTGGTCTTGAACTCCCAACCTCAGGTGATCCGCCCACCTTGGCCTCCAAAGTGCTTTGATTACAGGCGTGAGCCACCACGCCTGGCCGGAAACCAAGCTTTATGCTGCTCCTGTAAACGAGAAAATTCTGCCTTCAGCAATTAGGAGTAAAATGTCCTCCACAGCCAAATTTGAGAGCCTTGCCTTTTATATAGTCTTTCCCAAGATCCATTTTTTTTTTTTTTTTGGGAGCCACACAGGTCACACAAGTCTAGGAAGTCAAAGGGAAATCATAGGCGGAGGACTAGAGTTACTTGGGTAAGCATGACTAGCACCCAAACTTAGTTTCTCTGGTACCATGGCTTACAGAGTCATACCTCCAACCATGGGTGGCACATTTAACAGGGGGCTGGGACCCAGGAACCAGGGAGGCAAAACAGTTGAGGGGATGCTCCCACTGTCTTCTCCACCCTGGGTCACTTACAGAAGGAAGGAGACTAAAGGGATGCCTTCTCTCGCTTCTTTTTCTAGTTGGGTAACAGATTATCTTCAGCGTGTACCCCTCTGGAGTGCACTCTGAATCACTGCAGCTTCTTTAACCGCAGGACTTTGAAAAGCAACTCATTTTCTTTTCCACCAGGGCATGCATTTTTACTAAAACTTTGCAAGTGTTAAAAGATTAACTCAGACCTTTTAGCAATCATATCAGGCAGGCCCAAAGAGATTAATTCCCCAAAATTAGAGAAGCAACTTCCAGGGGAGCCATCTGAGGATCCCCCTTATTTGGGGCCCCTTCAAGTTCCTTTCTTATTACAAGACCTTAGGCAAATAAAGGGAGACTTAGGCCGATTTTCTAAAGACCCTGATAGGTATATAGAAACTTCCCCAAATTTAACTCAGGTATTTGACCTCACTGAGGGATGTTATGTTACTCCCAAGTCAGACCCTCTCTGCAGTTGAAAATAACTGGTTGTTTAAAGGAAGGGTGTTTAGAACAGGTCAGAAAGTTTGAGTATGTTTTAAGAGGGTCTGTGAAAATCATGAAAGAGTTTAATAATGAAAGGAAAGGAATTATCAAGATTAACACTAAAGTTATCTTAGTCACCTAATAACGTATTTCTCCTAATAATATTGCAATTTATAAAATGGCCTAAGCCTAAGATTATTCTCCACTGGTAAGTCATGGGGGGAATGTATGCTTTTCTCAAGGAGAATGTTACTTTTATATTAATGTTGCTGGTAATGTACAGCGACATCTAGTGGAGGCAACCCAGTATTACAATCCATTGGTGTAGCAGGTATCAAACTCGACTGTAATCGTTAGGCTCTGCAGTACTTCCACTAACAGTGGTAATCTTGTTTTGGTGGGCTTGTTTTGTTTTGTTTTGTTTGTTTTTTAGACAGACTCTATCTCTGACACCCAGGCTGGAGTGCAGTTGCATGATCTCAGCTCACTGCAACCTCTGCCTCTTGAGAGCAAGCAATTCTCCTCCCTCAGCTTCCTGAGTAGCTGGGACTTCAGGTGCATACCACCATGCTCGGATAATTTTTGTGTGTGTGTGTGTGTGTGCGTGTGTGTGTATTTTTGGTAGACACAGGGTTTCACCATGTTGGCCAGTGTTGTATGTAAATTTTCGGTGCTACAAAAGAAGTAGCACTCGAATATAAATTTCCTCAGCAAGGCAATTTACTTCTATAGAAGGGTGCGGCTCACAGATGGAACAATGGCGAGTACACACCTGGACAAGGGAGGGAAAGAGGGTTCTTATTTCTGATGGAGGTCACCCCTACTGCTGTGTTGTTCCTCTATTGGCTAGGGTTAAACCTCACAGTTTAGGCTAATTCTGATTGGCTATTTTAAAGAGAGCAGCGGTACTAGCCTGAGTGGTGGGGTGGGTAGTTTGGTGGGAAGGACAGTTATGAGACAGGTCAGAACAGGTAACCAGAGGTCAAAGCAGGTGACCAGGGCAGGCGACCAGGATGAGTCAGAACGGAGCAGGGGACCGGAGCAGGGGACCGGGGGAACAGATGTGAACTACTGATTAGAATTGGTGGAAAAGGTGGTTTGCTGAAACTACAAGGAAGTTAAACTTTAAAATGGAGAATTAAAGGATAAGAGAGCTGAAAATACTGACATACTGATTCTTTGAAGAGAAACTTGGAGTTCACTATTACATCTAACAGCCAGTCTGGTCTCGAACTCCTGACTTTAGGTGATCTGCACACCTTGACTTCCCCAAAGTGCTGGGATTATAGCGTGAACCACTGCACTCAGCCAACAGTGGTAATCTTAATATTCATATTCTAACCCTGTATTTTAAACCTTCTTGTAAAATTCATCTATTTTCATCTAGAAGCAATCAAACTCCAAATGGTGCTGCAGACAGAATCACACATGGACATGCCATTCTTCTAAGAACCTTTGGATCAACCTCAAGAGGAGGCCCAACAGCTGCCCCTCACATGACACCCCTTTTTCAGCAGGAAGTAGCCAGAAAGAATTGTCATCCAACATGCCTTAACAGCAGTTAGGTTTACTTCTCCAGAGGTGGGAAATACAGGAGTTATTTAGAAATAACTTTTAGGCAGCTAGAAAGAGTGAAAGTTCTCAGTGGAATTTTCCTTTAATAAAAAGCAATCCCCAAAACATTTCTTTTCTAACAGAAAACGACTTGAAAAACCAGACCAGCAAGCATTGCTATGCAAATGCTGGTGGCTGGAAGCCAGGTACATTCAATATGGTGTCTCCCACCCTCTTTACCTTGTGACTATGTGTGCCAGGTGTCATGGCAATCTCTAGATAAAGCCACGTGTGTAGGACATTGTGGCAACCCGAATTTGCATATTAAATGGCTAGGGTGGCAGGGCCAGTTTTTTCTGGGCTATGTGAATGACACACCCAGTCAAACCAATCCCGTGGGCCCTATGCAAATCAGATACAGTCTCCTCCAGCCTCCCACTATAACTGACTGCTTTCCTCCACACGTGGGGTTTTTTTATTTGGAGCACCCCTCCCTCTGTACAGGAGAGCTGTTTTCTTTTTTCTTGTCTATTAAACTTTCCACTTCTTAAAACCACTCCACGTGTGCCCATGTCACTAATTTTCTTGGTGTGAGACCAAGGACCCTGGGTGATTCTCCAGACAGCAGAACCATATCACATTCAGATGGTTGGGGGTGGAGGAAAGGGATGCTTAGATTTTAATTTTGGTTTACAGAACTTTAAACAAATACTTCTGTCCAAACTCTACCACCCACCATTTAAATCAGATCTTTGGCAGAGAATCAGGCACAGTATTTCTTAAAAGCTTGCCAGGCTATTATTATTATTATTTTATTTTTATTTTTTGAGATGTAGTCGCACTCTGTCGCCCAGGCTGGAATGCAGTGGTGTGATCACTGCAACCTCTGCCTTCTGGGTTCAAGCGATTCTCTGCCTCAGCCTCCCGAGTAGCTGTGACTACAGGCACATGCCACAATGCCTGGCTAACTTGTATTTTTAGTAGAGATGGGGTTTCACCGTGTAAGCCAGGATAATCTCGATCCCCTGACCTTGTGATCTGCCTGCCTTGGCCTCCCAAAGAAGTGTTGGGATTACAGGCGTGAAACAACACTATTTTAATGTGTAATCAAGATTGAGAACTGTTGCTCTAGAACATAACATGGTTGTAGTGATTCAGACTTTTTGTTCTCAGAGCCTAGACGAATGGCAAGGAGAAGCATTAAAAAAAAGTCATCTGGCTAGTGATAATTTAGTATGACATATTTGGCATTTATTACTATTTGTTTTAGGAAGAATGTAAAACAGAAAAAAAAAACATTTTATGTATAATTCAAAATATAAGGATAGAGACATCTAGAGTTGAATTTAGATGCTTACTCAGAATTTCAGTAATCTTCATTTCTCTCTTTGGCCAATGTTATTTTTTTTTTAAGATTAAATGCAGAGATAAAATTTCTAGTAGTCTTTTAATTCGGAGTCTTCAAGACTATGAAGTGGATGATTTGGTAATTGTGTGGGGGGTTGGGGTGGGCCTGTGTCAACATGCATATACTTCTTCTGGCCTTCTAATAAATTTGAAAAAAAAATGACAAAGGAGCCGTATGAGGCTGAAAGAGCAACATCAGATAATTATGCCCAAACATAAGGCCTCTAGTATGCTAAGTTGGATTAGATCTTCCTATATTCCTGTCCTACCACAAATCTAGAGCTTTTGCACCCATTCACTGTGATTTGAGATTAAGATACTTGTCTCGGCTGGGCAGGTGGCTCACGCCTGTAATCCTAGCACTTTGGGAGGCCGAGGTAGGTGGATCACCTGAGGTCAGGAGTTCAAGACCAGCCTGGCCATCGTGGTGAAACCCCATCTTTATTAAAAAAAAAAAAAAAGTTAAAAAAAAAAAAGATACTTGTCTCTCCAGCCATGTGGAGAATCCTAGCTCTCTCAAGACCCATCCACTGCACAGGGCTTCAGACCCCTGGCAGCGGCTCTAGGCCCTTCCCTGGTACACTCGCTGTGTGGCTCACTGTTCATATCTTGGCAGTGAGCTAAAAGAGAAATGAATCTGCAGCAAGGGTGAGAGAGAACCAAATATGAACCCATTGTTTGCCCCCTCTATCTCCAAACAGGTAAGTCTGTCTCAAGGAAAGCAGGGAGTTAGAGGCATTAAAAAGAAGTCTGAAATATTCTTCAGTACCGTGTCTTCTCTTTATGAAAATAAGCATTTCCTTTTCCTCGGTTGCACACAAAATATGTTTTGGCGCAAATGGTATTGTTTATGTAAATTAATGTGCTTTAAATGTAAACGACAAGAAAACAATAAAGCTTAACTTATTTAGCGTTTTCCTGAAATCCTGAAAAGCTATTGCAAATAGTGGTAGTGTGTATAGAGGGTATACAACGTAAGGTCTTCATGACAATTTATTCTATTAAAAATAAAGGCTGGGTACGGTGGCTCACGCCTGTAATCCTAGCACTTTGGGAGGCCGAGGAGGGCAGATCATCTGAGGCCGGGAGTTTGAGACCAGCCTGGCTAACATGGTAAAACCCCATCTCTACTAAAAATACAAAAATTAGCCAGGTGTGGTGGTGCATGCCTGTTATCCCAGCTACTTGGGAGGCTGGGCAGGAGAACTGCTTGAACCCAGGAGGCAGAGGTTGCAGTGAGCCAAGATTGTGCCACTGCACTCCAGCCTGGGCAACAGAGTGAAACTCTGTCTCTAAATAAATAAATAAGATTTCAGCTGGGGGCGGTGGCTCATGCCTGTACTCTTAGAGCTTTGGGAGGCCTAGGTGGAAGGATCTCTTGAGCCCAGAGTTTGAGAACAGCCTGGGCAACATAGCAAGACCCCCATCTCTACAAAAAATAAAAACCTTAGCTGAGCATGGTGATGTGTGCCTATAGTCTTAGCTACTTGGGAGGCTGAGGCAGGAGGATCACTTGAGCCAGGGAGTTTGAGGTTTCAGTGAGCTGTGATAGTGCTACTACACTCCAGCCTGGGCAACAGAGCAAGACTCTGTCTCTTTAAACAGACAAATAAATAAATAATCCCATAATATGGGGAAGGTACTTTTAGACTAGAGGTCTCAGGGATGAGTGCCATTTAAAGTATTCTGCGGGCTCCACATTAGAGAAAAAGTGAGGACCATGTGGAGATGATAACCTGCAGTTAGAAGTTTCAAACTATTCTCAGTTGGTCTTATTTTTAATAACAGTTTTTTAAAAATTTGTGAATAATAGATTCTCTTTTTCATTTAACTTATAACAGAAATAAACCTCAATGAAACAATTTGGACCTGAATTTTTCATGCTGAGGAACAGGCCATTTTGCTAATTCCATAATTATATCAACAAATAAACAAATTAGTGTTTATTCAATTTGTTATGAAATTTGGGATCTCACTTGAGCAGCTGATTGTCTTTGCTGGCCAAATTAATTGTAATGAATGATCTAATTTCTTAAGTAAATGAATTCGAAAAAATGTTGGATTAAATAGGTTTGTGACTAAATGGTAGAATTATTAGGTTACCCTGTGTTCTGTTACGAGTATCCTGGAAACCACATTTTGGAGTCTGAAACTCTGTTAACAAATGTCTCTTTATAGTAAAATGCCCTTTGGTCATTAGTCTACTCCCATAATTAGCTGAATGAAACCGTTTGAGTATACCCTAGCAGTTTGAATTTGAGGGCCAATGCTATATTTTATGCGTAAGCATGGGACTGGATTTTCACTTCCTATTTTTGAAGGCATGTCTTGGCAGCACAGGCCCTACACACTTGGCCCATCCAGTTTTGATCATATTCAGCTGTCCCATAAACAGAGAAAGCCCCCTGGCCTGTTTTTCTGGAACCGCTTGTAGTAATAAGACATGACCCTAATACGTGCTATCCTCAGATCACAGCTTTTGAAGAACTTGAGCACATTTATAATCAAAATAGAAAAGGGTATGGCTGGGCGCCATGGCTCATGCCTGTAATCTCAGCACTTTCGGAGGCTGAGGTGGGTGGATCATGAGGTCAGGAGTTCAAGACCAGCCTGACCAAGTTGGTGAAACCCCATCTCTACTAAAACAAAAAATTAGCCAGGCGTGGTGGCAGGTATCTGTAATCCCAGCTACTCGGGAGACTGGGGCAGAGTATTGCTTGAACTCATGAGGTGAAAGTTACAGTGAGCTGAGATTGCGCCACTGCACTCCCACCTGGGTGACAGAGCAAGACTCCATCTCAAAAGAAAAAAAAAGAAAAAAGAAAAAGAAAAAAGAAAAGGATATCAAACTGAACTATTTATTTCTTTTGCCTTACCGCATTATCTATTACACTTCCTGCAATGACTGCTGACTATTAGGGGCAGTAGACAGCATTCTTCTTTTTTATATTTTAACGAAAATAATTTGTGTTTATTTTAAATGTTTATGATTGTTGATTTCTAGGAAATAAACGTCAACATGTTTGGAAGCTTCTCTTTATCTTAAATGAGTTTTGAAGTATGAAGAATGGCTAGTTGAATTTGTAGCATCAGTTATTATGATCATCTTTTTATTCTCCTTCCATTTCTTAAAATTTTAAATCATGTTCTTCCAGTGCTCGAACTATTCCTGAATTTCTAAATTAAATCCTGTCTTGTTACACTGATTCTTCAATATGTTGATAGATTTGACTTGCTAGTTAAAAAAGTATTTCTGACCTATATTCCTAAGTAAAAGTGATATTGTGCTGGGCATGGTGGCTCACACCTGTAATCTCAGCACTTTGGGAGGCCAAGGCAGGAGGATCACTTAGGCCAGGAGATAGAAACCAACCTGGCAACACAGCCAGACCCTGTCTCTACAACATAAAAAGTGATCTTCAGTTGTCCTGTGTGTGTGTTGACTTTTTACTGATTTTCCCCAGTTTTAAGATATAGTTGATAAATTATATATATAATTCGAACAGTATTCCATTGCATAACTATATCCCATTTTCTTTATCCATTTATCTCTTGGCAGACACTTAGGTTGATTCCATATCTTGGCTATTGTGAATAATGCTGCAATAAACATGTGAATGAAGATATCTCTTTGACATAATTATTTCATTTACTTTGAATGTATACCTAGAAATGTAATTCCTGGATCATATGGTGGTTCTATTTTTACTTTTTTGAGGAAGCTCCATACTGTCTTCCATAATGGCTGTGCCAAGTTACATTCCCACCAACAGTGTGCAGGGGTCCCGACTTCTCCACACCCTCACTCACACTTATTATTTTGTCTTTTTGATGATAGCCATGCCAACGGTGTGCGGTGACATCTCTTTGTGGTTTTAATTTACATTTCTCTGATCATTAGTGATGTTGAACATTTTTTCATATACCTGTTGGCCATTTGTAAATGTCTTCTTTTGAGAAATATCTATTCAGGTATTTTTCCTGTTTTAAAATTGAATTATTTGTTTTCTTAATATTGAGTTGTTTCAATTTCTTACATATTTTGATTGTTTCCTATTCTGTGCAGAAGCTTTTTATTTTGATGAAATCTCGTTTCTCTATTTTCACGATGTTGCTTATGCACTGAGGGTCATATATGACCAAAATACCCGCCAGACCAATGTCTTGGAGCTTTTCCCTTATGTTTTCTTTTGTTTTTTAGATGGAGTCTCACTCTGTCACCAAGCTGGAGTGCAGTGGTGTGATCTCGGCTCACTGCAACCTCCTCCTCCTGGGTTCAAGTGATTCTCCTGCCTCAGTCTCCTGAATAGGTGAGATTACAGGCTCGTACCACCATGGCCAGCTAATTTTTTTGTATTTTTAGTAGAGATGGGGTTTCACCATGTTGGCCAGGATGGTCTCGATCTCTTGACCTCGTGATCCATGTGCCTTGGCCTCCCAAAGTGCTGGAATTACAGTCATGAGCCACCATGCCCAGCTTCTTTGAGTAGTTTATTAATTTCAGGTCTTAATTAAGTCTTTATTTCATTTTTATTTTTGTTTATGGGTGAGACAGGGGTCTAAGTTCATTCTTTTGAATGTGGATATCCAATTTTCCCAGTACCAGTTATTGAAGAGACTGTGCTTTCTTGAACATTGTATGTTCTTGGCACCTTTGTTGAAGAGCAGACAATAAACCACAGGAGTAAAGCACAATTTGAACAAAAATGAAAGACTCTAGCAGCCAACTGACAACCGGATAGGCATTTAGTACCTTGCTCCGTGGTAGGAGGCAAGTGGGGGTAATACTGAGGTCGCCTGTGAATTTCTCTCACCTAAGAGGCACAAGGACTGGACACATGGTTTGTGCAAAGATAGGAAATTCCCTGGAGTTATTTTCTTTATAGAAGATGCCAAGACTGGCAGAGCTGGAGGGCAAATTTATCCACCAAATAGTGTTGGAATTAAAAGGAGCTCCTCAGCCAAGCAATGTTTTCTTCTTCTTTGACCGAAGGAGCCAGCTTTTCCTCCTCTAAACCAAAGGAGCAGAGGGAGAGAAATGCAAGAAACACTTCAGGAATACCAGTCAAGGCCAACATGTAGTGAAGCAGGCTGTGGCATGGTCTCCTGTGCTCACCTGGTGCAAACAGCACAGATAACTCTTGCAGGCAGCTCTCTGCAGAGGAGGGATGGCATGAGGAGAAGGAGAGAGTAGGGCTTCATTCAGTGGAGCGCTAACCTACAGAAGCTGAGCAAACTTGCACCAGCAGCCAATACCCAGCAACCTCCTTTGGTGCTCCTCAAATTCTGGGGCACATAAGACTCCTCTAGGCATTGTGTAAAATGCATGCTCTGTTCTCACTCATAAGTGGGAGTTGGACAAGGGGAACACATGGACATAGGGAGGGGAATATCACACACTGGAGCCTGTTGGGGGTGGGGGGCTAGGGGAGGGATAGCAGGGGGTTGGGAGGACTGGGGAGGGATAGCATTAGGAGAAATACCTAATGTAGATGACGGGGTGATGGATGCAGCAAACCACCATGGCACATGTATACCCACGTAACAAACCTGCATGTTCTGCACACATACCCCAGAACTTAAAGTATAATCAATCAATTTTAAGAAATAAAAAATAAAATGCATGCTCCTGAGCCCCACCCCAGTAAGGCCCTACGAATGGGTTTTTCTCCCCCTCTTTTAAAACAAGCAACTGATATTCTACCAACCATACTTGGGAAAACACCTGACCTTTTATTTCTTAAAAGAGGCAATAAATAGAAAGTAATGAGACATTTGAGTAAGACTAGCAATCAGAGGGGATGATGCTGAAAATTTAGAGCAAATGGCCACCTATGAGTTTAGAATCTAGAATATTAACAACTGCCCCAACATATTAACAAGTACGTTTTAAAAGATAAGTAGAAATGTATTATTTAGGGAGCAAACTACTGTGTGTGTGAGTGGAGGAAAATTCTTTGGTTATCTCTACACAACAGAAGGGAGATGGAGACTTAGGGGATGAAATAGTTTGTCCAAGGCCATAAAGCTAGCTAAGTGCTGAGGCCAGAATTCTAGACAAATTCAGGGGTCTGTTCTAACCACTGCACTGTCCTTTACACCGCACTGCAACTGGAAGAGGTCAGTTAGAGAGTGTAACAATTCTGACTGAGAAAAGAGAATATGAAATATTAAGACTGATTCATTCATTCATTCATTCATTCATTCAAAATACATATACATTGCATGTCTACTATATGCCATGCTGGACACTTTCAGCAGTGAAGGTGAGGGAGAAAATTTCTGTCCTCATAGGTCTTACATAACAGTTGAAGGAGCAGAAAACAAACAAATAACCTACATATTTATAATAAATATATGTTTTAAAGAAAATAAAGCAGAGCAAAGGGGTTAGATGGGTTGGGCAGGAGGAGACTGTTTTAAATTGGGCACTCAGCTGTGGTTTTTCTGCAAATAGAACAAGAGAAGCTATGGGAGAGTCAAGCAAAAATCTTGAGATGTGCATGCCAGACAATAGGAATACACTAAGGTGGGCATGACCTTGGTGTTTTCAAGCAATGGGAAGAAAGCCAGTGAGGCTGGAGTAAAGGTACAAGAGGAATAAAATTACAAAATGACTTCAGATAGTCAGCTTTATTTATACCACTCCCTCAAAATATCTGAAGTTCCATCTCAGGCTGTACCCTATTACATGAATATGATGACTTACACAAGCAAACCGTGTCCATTGCTCTGGGGTGCTAGAGAAAACACCTGAGAATACTTGTACTGGTAAAGATGGATATTATATAGCAAAGGCATGGAATCAACCTAAATGTCCATCAGTGATAGACTGGACAAAGAAAATATGGTACATGTACACCATGTAATACGGTGCAGCCATAAAAAAAGAACAAGATCATGTCCTTTCCAAGGACAAATAAATGGTGCTGGAGGCCTTTATTCTTAGCAAACTAACACAGGAACAGAAAACCAAATACTGCATGTTCTCACTTATAAGTGGGAGCTAAATGACGAGAATTCACGGGCACATAGATGGGTGGGGCCTATTGGAGGGTGGAGAGTGGGAGGAGGGAGAAGAACAGGCAAAACAACTAACGGGTACTAGGCTTAATACCTGGCAGATGAAATAATCTGTACAACAAACCCCCATGACACAAGCTTACCTATGTAACAAACCTGAACTTGCACCCCCAGCACTTAAAAAGTAAAGTAAAATAAATGAATTTAAAAAAAGATGGATATTATAGTTCATGTATACAGTGCCTCCAATGGACTTTTTTAAAAAATCAAGTTAACATGATTCCAACATTCATTTATTTGGGCTCAAATATTGGTTGACTGTACTCCAAATGGTCCCTGGTGAGTCAGTTCAGCATACATTTTCCCACAGCCATAGTGCTTCTGTAGTAGTTTAATTTTTTAGAATGGTGCCCAAAGTCCTATTTAGCACCTCTGAATTTAATGACAGTAGTAGCAATAAGACAAACCATAACCAGAATGATCACATTATTTCTGGGAGGCAATTAATTCTGAGTTCCCCTAAGTGGGGCCAACTCACAGCTCCTCATACAGCGCACTCTGGTTCTGCTGTTTTTATAGGGTCTCCACAGCAGCAGGGAGGTTCCTAGAGTTCTTGTGGCATCAGAGGGAGTCTTGAGCAGTTAAAGAGGGTCCTGGTGACCTAAGTGGTAGTAGGGAATCACACAAGAGTCCCCAGAACAACAGGAGGGGACCCCAACTGTTCTCAGCAGTGGAAGAGACCCCCACTGTTCTCAGCAGTGGAAGGAAAAAAAAAGTAAAGGTGATGGGAAGGGGCAATGCTGGCACAGAGGAGAGGGCACCTCCAGGCAGTACTGCTCTGTTGCCAATTCTAGGGGGCACTATTCTCATTAGAGGGGCACCCCTCAGAATTCAGTGTTCCTGGAGTTGTTCAATGTGGAAGTGAAACTCCTGAATAAGACATCTCTGTCTGGGTGAGGGACGTTTATACATCAGGTGATGGTATGTAGAAAATTGCCTTAGAAGCTTCTGCTTATATGTTACAAACGTCTCTATATATTGAAGTACATGTATATTTAACAAATAAGAAGATATAATAGGGTTATTTGGCTTCATGCTTTTTCATAGACCACGTTGTGTGACGAGAAGTGATAGTTTGTCTCTGGAAATGCATTTTGGATCCATCATTCTGGAACTGCATTTTGGATCCATCATCCTGGTTGCGTTGTGGATGAATGCAGAGGGAGGAAAGACCGGAGACAGGAGGAAGAGTTAAGAAATCGGGAAATGATTGAAATAGTGCAGGTAAGAGGTGTCCACGGTCTATCCTGTCTAGGACAGGATAATTTGACATTTTAGGCAGTAAAATTGGACAGGTTTGTAGAATTTGCTATGAAGGCAAGGAAGGAGAATAGCCTAGAACCCAGTACCTGGTCAACTAAGTGTGTGATAGCAAATAAAGTCACAGTTTTGGAAGAATGACAGTGATTTCACTTTTAGACACATGGAGTTTGTTGTTTTGTTTTGTTCTGTTTTTCAGAGACAAAACTCCAGCCTGTAGCTGAGGCTGGAGTGCAGAGACAGACACATTGAGTTTGATGCTCTCAGGGATACCCATATTGGAAGTTCCAGCAAGCCTGGAGCCCAGTGTCACCAGCATGCAGGTGACCACTGAACCAGGGAATGTAACAACCAGCACTGAGAGTTTATAGAAGAGTCAACATCTAGGAAAGAACCTTGATGAACAGCAATGGTCAGAGAGAGGGGTATTAGCAATGAGAGTTTATGTTCTGGAAAATCAAAGGGCATGTCATTAACTTGATTTACAAAGCACCATAACCAGTATCTCTGCTCCTGGCTGCTTAATACCATTCAATGATGATTATTAGAAACACTTAAAATGAACATAAAATAGGCTGCTTCTTCCTCCTTTAAATCATTACTAAAATATATCCTATGTAATAATCTGCAAATAATTTAACATCATTTAAAACAGGATTAAATAAACTCTTTGGTGATCTTTTAGAGGAGACTTAAACGTTATAAATATTTGCATTGACTTAAATATTTTAATTGTAAAGTGTACTTATTTTAGTCAACTTCATATTGTTGTAGTCAACCCTACTAATATTGTCAGACTTTTCATGTTTTTGAAATTGTCAATATTTCAGAATTTTTGATCAGCAAAAACCAGTGCATCTTAATAAAAAAAAATAAATTAGAAGGGGGGCTGCGAGGACATATTTCAAGGAAGCCAGAGCCAGAACCGGGGCTGGCTGGGCTGGTGACATGGAGCCCCTGTACCAGCAAACGCACAAGCAGGTCCATGAGATTCAGTCTCACATGGGACACCTGGACACGGCAGATAAGCAGTCTATGCATTTAGTAGAAAGTGAAATCCAAGCAAGCACCGACCAGATATTCAGCCGTCTAGAATGTCTGGAGATTTTGTCCATCAAGGAGCCCCCTAACAAAAGGCAGAATGCCAGACTTCAGGCTGACCAGTTCACGTATGATGTCTAGCACCTGCAGACTGCTCTCAGAAACTTCCTGCATCGGTGCTATGTAAGGGAGCAGTAGGAGGGGCAGAGGGAAGAGCTTCTGTCTCAAACCTTCACCACTAACAGTTCTCAATCGCAATCCTCTGATAACTGTTGAAGATTGTTATCTGTTTAAATTGCCGATGTTAAAATAGCTAGATGTGGAAGCAACGCACGCCCCACTTACAATTGAGAACATCCCCTCGATGACTCTTGAATTGGAAAAACTGTCAGCTTCTCAGTCTGCACAATTAATCAAGAAATAATGTGGAGCCAATGACACAAATAATGAGGCCTCTTCTGGAATTTTAACTTCTTATCTGTCCAATCTCTTGGACAGATAATGCCAGTGATTACTTTGAATATGGCTCTAAAAGCTGAGTTGGAGCCTGCTGTGGGACTGGAGATGATTCAGCATTCTTAGATGGCTCTGAGGGCTGAGCTGGTACATCCTGCTGCGGCGGAGGACTGAGCTGTTCATTGACTTTGGAGGATGACCTGAGGCTTCCTGCTGGCTTGCAGTTGGCTCAACCTCCTTAGGGGGCTCTGATGGCTTAGTTGGAAACTCTGTTGGACTGGAGAAGGTTCTACCTCCTTCTGGGGGGTGCGGTCTGGAGTCTGACCTTGGGCCTCTTGCTGGACTGGAGATTCAGACCTTTCTGGAGAATCCGGAGGTGAGGAAGGGGGATCAGGCTGGGCTAAAGAAAAGTCAGCCTGCTCAGTGGGAATAGGAGGTTTGTCCTGCTGGACTGGAGAAGGTTCAACCTCCACAGTGACTGCTGTAGGTATGTAAGCTTCAGATCCACATTTGTAACTGCGGTGTTAGGCAAAGTTGAATTACTTCTGAATATTGAAGTCAGATCTAGAGGTGAAAATACCATCTCATCATTCAGTGAACTTACAAAGTCTGAGGAGAGCTGAGTTGAGGCTGAGTGGTGGGCTCTTGATGGCCTGGAGGAAGTCCATCATTTTCAGGGGTATTTAGCTGCTGAATTATAATCTCTTGCTGGTCTTTCAAATGTTAAAACTGTTTAGGGGACATTAAAGACTCAGCTGGGGCTTCCTGTTGGGTTAAAATTTCAAACCGATTAGTGAGATCTGGAGTCATGGTAACCATGTGATCCACAGGTTTAACAGTGACATTGTGGAATGTTAGAGGAGGAACCGTTACCCGTGATGCTGTGGAGGTTGAACCACACTTTCATTAGGGAGCTCTGAAGGGTGAGTTGGGGCCTCTTTCCGGGTTGGAGAAGATTCAACCTCCTCAGAGGTCAGTGGATGCTCAGCTGCAGCCTCCTGCTGGGTTGGAGAGGGGTTCTCATCCTTAACATGTTCTGGAGATGGAACTGAAGTCTCCTGCTAAACTGGTGAAGGTTCAGCCTCTTCCGATGACCCTGGAGGCAGAGGTGGGCCCTGTGCTGGGTGGTGGAACGTTTTACATCATTAACTGGCCCTGAGAGCTGAGCTGTAGCCTCCTGGTGGATTGGAGAAGTTCCCACCTCTGCAGTAGGCTCTGTTGTTATCTAGAGGCTTAACTGTGACATTGAGCAAATCTGAATGAACTTGATGGTGACCTGGAGGTTAAACTGTTACTTCATGATGTTCTGGAGGCTGGGCTGGGGCCTTCTGCTGGCTCTCAGAAGGTTAAACCTCCCTGGGAAACTCAGAAGGCGGAGCTGGCTGCTCCTGCTCACTGGGGGAAAGTTCAGGCTCCACAGGAGGACCTGGGGGCTCAGTCGAGGGGCCTCCCCTTGGGTTGTAGTTTTCGCCTCCTCTGGAGGCTGGGTTGGGGCCTCCTGCTGGGCTGGAGAAGGTTCAGTCTCCTTGGTAGGCTCTGAAGTTATAGTAACCTCCACATCTGCAGGTCTAACTATAACACTGGACAAGTTATAAGGAGCTTGATCCTCACCTGGAGGTTGAACTGTCATCTCACGATTCGGTGGAATTTGACTTGCTCTCTCCATAGAGTACTCTGGAGGCTGGGCTGGGGCCTCCTGCTGGGTCTCAGAAGGTTCAACCTCCCCGGGAAACTCAGAAGCATTCTCCTTTCACTAGGGGAAAGTTCAGGCTCCACAGGAGGACCTGGAGGCTCAGCTGGGGTCCCTTGCTGGGTTGCAGAAGGTTTCATCTTCTCAGGGTGCGCTGGTGTCTGAGCTAGGGCCTCTAATTGGGTTAAGGAAGAGCCCACATCCTCAGGGTGCTCTGGAGGCTGAGCTAGGGCCTGTTCCTGGCTTGACGTAAGTTCTTCACCTGGTTCTGGAGTTACTGTAAGCTCCACACCCACAGGCTTGACTGTGACATTGGGCAAGTGTGAGTGCTGAGCTTCGCTCCAACTTTTTAATGGAATATTTACCAGATGATGTATTAATGGCTGAGCTACAATCTCTCAGAGGCAGGGAGCTGCCATACCGGGGCCTCCTGCTCTGTTGAAGAGTGGACCCACTCAAGGACTGTGAAGGCACAGCTGGGGCCTTCTGCTGGGTTGAAGAAGGTTCTATCTCCCCAGGGAGTTGTGGAAGCTGTGCTGGGGCTTCCTGCTGGAGTAGAGGACTGGATCTCTTCAAGGGTTTCTGGATGTTGAGTTTCAGGCTCTAGATAGAATTGAGAAAGTCCAACTTGCTCAGGGGGCCCTGGAGGCTCTTCTGAGTTCACCAGGAGTCCTGGAGGCAGGCTGCCAGGATACAGCATATCCATACTTGAATCTAAATACTCATCCTGCAGAGTTTGTTTCTGACGCTGAGGTTTTGATACAAATTGGTGTGGAGTTCTAACAACAACCTTGGTAAGCCCGTGATGCTGTGCTAGTTCTTTCTTCCGGTTCTTGGGCGAAACAGTAAAGGTCGTTGGTTTTGAATTCTATCTAGAGGTGGAAGACGCATTTCATATGCCTGATGATCTGCAGCCTGATCTACATCTACAGTTTGAAACTTACTTTTGAGGCGAAGAGGCCGAGCTAGGGCCTGGTTCTGACCCCAGTCTAGCATGGCAGCCACCTCTGGGAGCCTCCCTTGCCGAGTCAGCTTGTCATTCAGATCCCGGTGTGCAGCGGCCAACTGCTCTGGCCCCGGGGCAGCGCTCCAGCTGAATCCCCTTCCGGGAATGAAACCAAAGCCTGGGCCAAAGACTCAGTCAATTCCTGAGGCGGGGCTGACATCTGGGAGGAAGCAGAGGACCCCAGACAGTCAAAGTCCCCGGGTCTGCCCGGAAGTGGGGGGTAGCCCATGGGGGCAATTCAGGTGGGAGATCGGAGGAGTGGGAAGACCAGGGCTCAGTTGGCCCCAGGGGGTTCAGAGGTCAGCTGGAGCGGGTCCTGGAGCCACTGCAGAGGCTGGGCCACCTGGACTAACGGCCACCATAGTTGCCACGTGGGGACGGGCCGTGGGGCCCAGAGACGCAGCCGGCACAGGACGCGCGCTGGCGCCGCGCACTGAGCGGGAGTCATTAGGGCAGCTCCGAGACGCTCGCGCCCCTGGCAACCGCGCGCCCACCCAGTCCTTAATTAACGTCACTTTTATTTACGCAGCCTTTATGAGGCTCGGGTCCAGATCCGCTCCGCATCACCAGGGCGATCTTAGCCCACAATCCCGCCCAAGCCTCCCTTCCCGCCCCTTCCCGCCGGAATACCCCTCCCCTCCCCTTAGCGAGGAAGGGTTCGGGCCGCAGACCCGGTGGTCCCAGGACTCCAGCAGCCTGTTGGGGTGGGGTGGGGTGGGGTGGGGGCGCGGCAGAGCTTCCCAGGGAAGTTACAGGACCTCGCCTCGGGATATTCAGAAGGGCCACCTCAGTGCTGGCAGCCTGAACTCTTCCTCCTCCAAGCTGAAATCCGAGAGATACTCTTCCTCCTCTTGACCATAGGAAGGAGTATCTCCCTCCTCTTTCCAGGGAAAGCAACTGACCTGCAAAATGTGCCCCAGTTAGGGTGGCAGGCAGAGCACACAGTACGGTCATTCCAAAATGTTGCCATTTTCGCTAAACTTTCGATATCCTTTGTTGCATGTTTGATCATTAATTCACCACTCTATTACCTAGGGGCTGCCAGGGAATAAGCGAGGACTCTGATTTTCTGTAGGAGGGGTTTTGGGAGGTGGATAATTCTGTCTGGGAGAGACGGCTTTAATTCTAGTGAACAGCCCTTTGCACTAGCCTGGGAGGAGGCTGAACTGTCATCCCGCCTTGACTTAACACAGCCATTAAGAAGTTACAGCGCCACTCTTTTTTTTTTTTTTTTTTTTTTTTCTTTTTGATACGGAGTTTCACTCTTGTTTCCCAGGCTGGAGTGCAATGGCACAATGTCGGCTCACCGCAACCTCCGCCTCCCGGGTTCAAGCGATTCTTCTGCCTCAGCCTCCCAAGTAGCTGATTTTTTTGTATTTTTAATAGAGACAGGGTTTCTCCATGTTGGTCAGACCGGTCTGGAACTCCCAATCTCAGGTGATCCGCCCTCCTCGGCCTCCCAAAGTGCTGGGATTACAGGCGTGATCCTGTAACACAGCCATTACCCTAGAAGTTACAGCGCCACTCTTCAGAGGTCTACCCTGTGTGCACATATGGAGAAAACGCTTAAAGTCAGCATGTTAAATAATTTTCGGAAATGCGACTATAACTAGAACCCAGCTGACTTCCCTCACAGCCATTCTAACCTATTTTATTACTAATTGTCTGGCACAATCACAAAGTGCGGTGGTACTGATACCTACCTTTTAGGATTGTTTGAGGATTTAATGAGATAATGAATGTAGACTGCTTTGCAGTGAGCTTTGAATAAAAGGTATGTATTATAAAATCATAATTAAAAAAGAAATTAGAGCCAAAAAGAAAAATATTAACATTGTGTGATAGTCAAATATGTATGTTATATTGCTAAATTATATGTTTAAAATTCAAAAAAATTAGTTAAAAATGTATTTTCCAGATTTCATTATTCAGCTGCAGCCTGCAGTGGAAACGTGGTTAGGAAGTCCTTTCTGTGCATTCTGAGTATGTCAGGATTTAAAATCCAACCTCATGATTAATATGTAATTCATTTACATGTCAGAGGCTACACTCATAAATATACATGAATAATCGTCCCCATATTTTTTTCTAGTTAATATTTTTGACCCAAATTGAGTAATAAAGAGGTCTTGGTATTTCATTAGTGACTAAAGACCTCAAATTCTCTTTTATTATGTTGTTCTGCCTCTAAGAACGGGATCTTAGTAGCGCTGTGGTTTATTCAAGTTCTGATTCCTCCCACTGTAATAGCCACTGACTGCCAACATTAGTGAAACCACTGTTGTCAGATGAAATGAAGGCAGGTAGCCAGTGGAAAACCATCCTGTGAGTACCCACTGCAGGCCTGTGCTCCTAGACTCAGCGGAGCCTGCTGATGAGAGGGTTAAGTGGACGTTCATCTCAAGCACTTCTGAAAGCCGCCTCTAGAGGGCAGAGCAATCACAAACCCGAGAGCTACTGAGGAAGTCTCATTGTAACATGAGCAGTCACCCAGGATTCTTCATCCTTTCTTTATAAATGTTATGTGATGTGCCTTTTAATTCCACTCATAATTGATTTGTTTTCATGATATGTGGCACCAAGCTCTAAGTTACAAAAAGATGTTCTTATTCTCCACAATCAATATTACCCAATATTACCAATTCCTTACATTTTCTTCCAAAGAATACGTGTGTGTGTGTGTGTGTGTGTGTTGTGTATATAATACCCTTGCTCCTCCCTCCTTTTTTATGAGTGGTAGTATCCATATACTCAATTCTGTATCTTGGTTTCACTTAATATTATCTTGGATGAAATTCAACAAAAGAAAACAGGAAGCTTTTTTGTTTATGGTTGCAAATTATTCTAGCTATGTGTGTACCTTAATTTTAAAATACTTTAGTAAAGGGCATTTAATTATTTCTGCAGTACCACAGAATCTTGTGCATGCATAATTCACTTATGCATGAGTACAACTGAGGGTGGAAATCCTAGTGTAGAATTGCTGGTTCAAAGGGCATGTGCCTTTTCAACTTGGTAGATACTGCCAAGTGTATCAGTCAGGGCTCTCCAGAGAAACAGAACCAATAGGACACACACACACACACACACACAGAGAATTGGCTGACACAATTGTGAGGGCTGATAAATCTGAAATCTGTAAGGCAGGCTGCCATGTTAGAAACTCAGGCAAGAGTTAATGTTGTATTCTCAAGGCTGAAATTTGTAGGGCAGGCCATCAGGCTGGAACCCAGGAAAGGCTGGAGGTAAATTCCTTCTACTCTGGGAACCCTTAGTCTTTGTTCTTAAGACCTTCAATTGATTGGCTAAGACCCATCCACATTATCAAGGGTAGCCTGCTTTACTTAGAGTCAACTGCTTATGGATGTTAACCACATCTACAAAATATCTTCATGGCAATGCTTAGACTAGTGTTTAACCAGACAACTGCACACCCTTGCCTAGCCAAGTTGACACACACGATTACAAAGACTTTCTGAAGGACTCTCATGCACATATGCCTGTAACAAGAACTTCTGCCAAGAACTTCCTAAACTGCAGCTTGCTACATGAGTCACAAGGACAGCTAGCAGGATGCACAAGAACACTTGCCTGACACACTGTCTCCATGAATGAACAAGTGTCAACTTCTGTGATGAGCCCCTGGAACCAACATTCTCTGTTCTAAAACAAATGATGCGTACCACTCCCTTTTGCCTTTCAACACTTCCCCCTGCCTTAGCCTCTTTGGATGTGCCTGTGGTTCCCAAAGCCTGCATATCCCAGACTTGCAAATCCTCTGTGCACTCCTAAATAAACTCATCTTTGGAGAGTCTCTTTCGGTTTGTTATTTATGTTGACAGGCCTAACCCTGGTCATGAGGACCGTATGGCATGGGTAGCAAAGGTGAGCAGCGTGACACACACATGCCAATTCACATTATTTCAGTCCATTTCAATCCACAGTCTCTTTCAGGTCAATGTTCCATCTTCAGATTTCTCCCCCACCCGCCCACCAACCCCCTTTCTCTTCTCTAAAATGGCATGTGGATACATTCAGAGTTAAGGAACTATTCAAGGGGCCTCATGGGGACAAGGAATTGAGAGATCTCTAATCCACATGAGTGGGGGTCAGTCCTTCTGGGGCCTCCCTTGTTCCTGCTCCAGGTCTGGTGTCCTTTGAAGTGCTACTGACTAGTTGTACCTGGTGCTGTTGGATGTCACAATGGTACCTATGGCTGAAGTCCTGCCATTTGCCCACAATTTTGCAGTTCTTGTCATCTCTCCAGCCTAGGCCTCAGGGAGCCCACTGGTTATCTCAGCATCTCTTTGCCCCTTCCCAGGGAACACACCAGTGTCTGGATCCACAGCACACTCTGCTCAGAAGTGAGGAACTAGGGGCAGTATTTCAGGTTCATCCACCTGGCTTTCTTTGTATTGAAATCACCTTTGCAAAATTATAATTGAGGACATTATGACAGTGAAAGAAATTAGACCTAACCAACTCCACCTTGCTTCTAACCATTAAGCTGTCCTTGTTCATTCCCGGGCATAGGCCAAACTAACTTTGGGAAGAAATTCAATTCATGGTTTGATTTTAAAACAAAATTAGTAACAGCTCTTTTCTGAAAAGACCCTCTTCTTGCTTGGGGATCAGTCTGCCTTTGCAGGACTAACAAGTTAGCTACAAGAATAGAAATTACATTTTAGGGATCATGCAGCCTCTAGATCTAAAAGTCTGAACCTCCCCAAATTGCTTCTGGGGATAATGTCACTATTGTAAAACCAAAGACCAGTGCTTAAGATATTTTGTAGACCCTGCACTTGATGGATCAGCTGACACCACCCAGACCGATAATATGGCTCAACCAGTTCTGCCATCCCACCCAGGAGCAGAGGACAGCAAGAAAAACTCACTTTGATTCCCCATAATTCCATCTCCAACCTGATCAATCAGCACCCCCCACTTCCCCTGTCCCTACTCGCCAAATTATCTTTAAAACTCGAATCCCTGAATGCTCGAGGAGACTAATTTCAGTAATAATAAAACTCTGGTCTTTTGCATGGCTGGCTCTGCATGAATTACTGTTTCTCTATTGCAATTCCCCTGTCTTGGTAAATTGGTTCTGTCTAGGCAGTGGGCAAGGTGAACTGATTGGGCAGTTACACCATCAGACAGGACATGATCTTTTTCTGTAGGCTCTCAGCTCCCTTAGGTTATACATGGCGAAGAAAACAACTAGCCCTAAGCTTCCCTCACATCGATTTGCCTAGATGTGTCCGTTGATTTTTCCCCTCTGGAAATCTGCCCTGGAGCAGGTTGCTGGATGAGTTGGCTCTTTTTGCTCCCCCATCCCTTTTCTCTTTGTCCCCTGCTCTGAGAATGAATAAAGTATGTCAGCTCTACCCTTTCCACATGGCAGAGGTCTCCCTTACAGCATAGCCTGAGTTCTCCTTGTTCTTGGCTTAATGGTGAAGTCGGTAGGGTCTAAATCTTGATATACTGATTGGAATTTAAAGAATGTAGAAAACTATTTATCTCCCCAAAGAACGCTTACCTTGAGAGCTGTTTGGACGTTCTAGGAGGGGAGTGCAGCTATTCGTATACCCAAAGATGGGTTCTCTTCTATTGGGGATGGTCATCCTCTTCGACCAAGTGTGCAGCTTCAAGCAGGATGCATGTGGAGTGGTGAGGGAGGAAGGGGACACCCACCTAGCCAGCCAGATCAGCCAAATCAACCCTGGGGATTAATGGGGTGACAGATGTCACAACCAGATCACCCTCACATTTCCCCCAAAACTCTTATCTATCTTGGTAACATCTTGCTAGAGATTCAAAAAAAAGCTACTTATGTTATAAAAAACCCAACATCTCAATCTCTCTTCTGGGAAGCAGTTGATTATGAGGACCCATAAAGAGGTTAATGCAATGGAGCTGGTCCTTCCAGGAAGCAGTGCCCTTCCTGGTAGCGGCTTCTTTACTCAAGAGTGAAGAGGAGGCAGGGGGTGGAATATCACACCCTCTCTTTTGGCTATTCATGGACATTGCAGAGGTTTCTGTCTCCAGAAGTATTCTTTTCTGACATAGAAGTAGGGGCTGACTCTTAGCAACTTTGTACAACTGATTCTCCAAGCATCATCCCTCTAGATATGTGGAGAGCCTTGTGTTAGGTGCAAGAGAAGGCTGGTTGCCACTGGGATTTATGGAGATTTTGAATGAGAGGCAAATTCTGAACTGTTTGAAATACAAGAAACAAGTCAACACTATCCTACTTCTGTCTTTTAAACAGGCCATATCTTATGTCCATTTAGATAGACCTGAGTTTCTTAACCTTGGCACTGTAAACATTTGAATACAGATGGCTGTTGTTGGAGCTGTCCTGTGCATTGTAAGATGTCCAGCAGCATCTCTGGCCTCTACCCTAAGTGTTGCTATCACTCCCTACTAGTTGAGACAACCAAAAATACCTCCAGACATTGCCAAATGTCCTCTGGAGGACAAATCACCCCTGTTGAGAAACACTAATTTAGACCTTGGTCTTATTTTGATGTTGCAATGCAATTTTGTGCTTTTAAAACATGTGGAGCTATGTTAATGATTTCTGTTTGAAGGAGTGAAATTCATCATAAAATGTTAGTAACCAGTTTTAATATCTTGGCAGTTTCATTTGTGCATACCCGTATCAATACTTAGCATCATATTTTTTACAAAAATGGCATTCTCTATTCTGTTTTGATTCTGCTTTTATATTTAACAATATATTGTAGGCATCTTTCTATGTCAATAAATATATATCTATATCACAATTTTAAATGCAGACTATTTCATTGCATGAATATGTTGTAATTTTATTATTTTTTAAGCTAGCCATTTATTTTCTTTATTGAGGTATATGTTTTACATGCGGAAAACACAGTTTGATAAGTTTTTACAAGTATATGCACTCAAGTTACTATCACCCAAATTGAAATGTAGAAATTTGCAGCACCCAGAAGCTTCCCTTGTGCCTCTTTCCAGTTTAATTCCACATGGTACTTCTCATTCAAAGAGACAACTATTTTAATTTTTTGATTTTATAGTTAAACAGTATTTTTTTTAATTTTTAATAGCTTTATTAAGGTATACTTGATTAAATAGTATTCTTTTGTATATAAATATCATAATTTATCTATTCTCCTATGTTGAACATTTGGATTATTTCCATTTTTTTGCTTATTTTGAATAAAACTTCCATAAATATTTCTCTCTCTCTCTTTTTTTTTTTTTTGAGATGGAATCTCTCTCTGTCGCCCAAGCTGGAGTGCAGTGGTATGATCTCTGCTCACTGCAACCTCTGCCCCCCGCCCCCAACCACCAGGTCCAAGCAATTCTCCTGCCTCAGCCTTCCAAGTAGCTGGGATTACAGGTGTGTGCCACCACGCCCAGCTAACTTTTGTGTTTTTAGTGGAGGTGGGGTTTTACCATTTTGGCCAGGCTGGTCTCCAACTCCTGACCTCAGGTGATCCACCCACCTCAGCCTCCCAAAGTGCTGGGATTACAGGCATGACTGGTGCCTGGTTTACTAATTTTATTTTTTAGAGTTGAATGAACCTTTTCTGGTAACACAGTAATGCCCCATGTAATTGTGGATGAGTGATGACTCGAGGTACCTCCAAGAAATTGCTCTCAGCGGCAAAAAGCTTATTGAGATGAGTTCCAGGACAGGTCAGCGTCAGCCACTAACCCCAGGCATTCAATTGGGGCAGGGTAGTTAGTTATCTGCCCTCTGGAGCTTAGAGCCTAGATTTATGGTTTCTCTCTACTTCTACTCCTTTTGTAGTGGTTACCTTTCTCTGACCCTGTTCACTGCAGTGTAGTACGTGGAGTCACATGAGGCACAGAGCTACTCATTACGTTACTCTGAGAAAATACCAGGGTATGAACTAGGTGGTGGAGGTAAATTACAGGTATGGTATCTCATTACATAGTTTAGCAACAGTTCTTTCAAACATTCTCTGTTGTCACTGCTATAACCAGTCCAAAAGCCAATTTCTAGATTATTTTGATTGCATTACCCAGTTTGAACTTTTTCTCTCTCAGACTCCTTGATTCCTGGAGATGTGGGACTTTTTGAATTCTGGGTCCCTGGTCTTCTTCTTCAGAATTGATTGGTGGGCTGGAAAGGTGTGAATCAAAAGGGTGGTAACTGGTGAGGCAGCCATACTTTCAATGAAAAATTCTCTTCTCTTTCTTTCCCTCATTATTGCCATCTCCTTTCACTCACAGCACTGAATAGTTCAATAAATATTGAAATGGGAACCCAGAAGACCTGAGTTTGGGGCCTAGGTATGCCATTTATTAGCAGCTTTACCTGAAAAATTTAAGTCTCTGAGCCTCAGTTTTCTCATTGACAAGGTAAAGAGACTTTTTGCCTTTCTTACTCTACAAGGTTGTTGTGATGATCAGATAACACAACGAAGGTAATAGTCATGTGTAGCTTGATGTTTCACTACAGGAAACTGATTCCATTAAAAAAGACAGTTCCAGACCACGTGCTGTGGCTCATGCCTGTAATCCCAGCATTCTGGAGAATTGCTTGAAGCCAGGAGATCAAGGCCAGATTGGGCAATATAGTGAGACCCCATCTCTATAAAAAAACTTAAAAAAAAAATTAGCCAGGTGTGCTATTACATGCCTGTCATCCCAGCTACTTGGGAAGCTGAGGCAAGAGGATTGTTTGAGCCCAGGAGTTCAAGGCTCCAGTGAGCTGTGATCATGCTACAACACTCCAGCCTGGGTGACAGAGGGAGATTCTGTCTCTAAAAATAAATAAATGAATAAATAATAAAATAAAAAGGCAGTTATAAGGAGACAGAAATTGACTAAGAAATGAAACACTTCCCAGAGGCAGGTGAGTTAAATACCACCAGAGTTACCAAACCTGAGCGAGCTTGAGAATTTGTGGTTCCAGTAAGAAAATATTTTTATAAAAAGGGTCATATAAAATTTCCAGATAAAATACACATTGCATAAATACAGGATATACTTACACTAAAAAATTCTTCACTGTTTATCTGAAACTCAAATTTGACTGGGAATCTTGTATTTCCACTTGTTACAGATGGCAAGCCTATGGAGGTGATCCTCATGAGCAATCTGCTTTTGAGACTACTGACCCAGATCCTGAGTAGGGCCTGCCACAAAGCCAGGGGAATGAGCTGACAGCCCACATGGTAAGATTTCAGATGCTTCAGGGAGACGATAGTGGTTTTTCACTATGAGAATATAAAATCCTGCTTCACTATCTCCCCTAGGCTTGACATCTTACTCTTAGAATTTTTTTTTTTTTGAGATAAGAGTTTCACTCTTGTTGCCCAGGCTGGAGTACAGTGGCGCGATCTCGGCTCACTGCAACCTCCGCCTCCTGGGTTCAGGTGATTCCGCTGCCTCAGCCTCTCAAGTAGCTTGGACTACAGGGGCCCGCCACCACGCCTGGCTAATTTTTTTTTGTATTATTAGTAGAGATGGGGTTTCACCATGTTGGCCAGGCTGGTCTAGAACCCTGGACCTCAGGTGATCCACCCCCCTTGGCCTCCCAAAGTACTAGGATTACAGGCCTGAGCCACCGGGCCCGGCCAACTCTTAGAATTTTAAACATTGTAAATACCAACTTTCAAGGTAGGGGTAGGAACTTCAGGTACATACCCATTATTTACGCTTTACTGTAGTTGAATGACCTAGAAATAAGTTTTCCAGAGTGGGCAAAGAGATTATTAGGCCCTGGTTTCTGTAGAGAGGGGAGGGTGGTGGCCTGACTGGTAAGTCCCAGAGTCCCAGAGCAGAGACTGGGAGATGCTAAAGACACGCTTTGCCTTCTTCCCAGGCTTTTCTGTCTGTGCAACCCCACCTGGCTTCATGTCAGACCCAGGGCGAGCCTGGGAAATAGGTGGGGCTGTCTGTGCAACCTCTGTCTGTTCAGATGAAAGAGAAATGTCTGGAGTGGTCCTGGGCGAGCAATGACTTTAGCATTCTAGTACAAGCTGGTGATCATGATGGAGGACAAAAAGACAGCTCTGATTTTCTTGTTGTTCCGGTTCAGTGTGTTCAGTCACACATCACGTGTGACTACTGAACATCAGAAATGTGGCTAGTGCAACTGAAGAACTGAATTTTTAATTTTATTTACATTGAATAAAAATGTAAATTTAAATAGTTGCATGTGGCCTATGGCTACCATATTGGACAAGTGCTTTATGGGCCAAGGTCAAGTCCATACTGGAGCCACTCACTGGCTGGCAATTGATGGGCTGCAGAGACATATTTAGTTTGCACAGTTGGCAAAACAAATCTGATTTTGATGCTGACATTTAATAATTGAGAGATTTCAAATGAAAACGTGAATTTCAGTTTTCTTTTGAAAATAATAGGCTACCTGGCAATGCCAGGCCAGCAATCCTTTGATGCATCCATTGACTTGAGCTTGCCAGTGGTTATTTTGCTTTTGTTTTGCTTTGCATTCTGTCTGCTTTCCCTATTTATCTTACCTGCCTGGCTGCCACAGGCATTTGCTTTGAAAAAAAATTCTGTTTCACCTTTATGAAAAAGACTAAGCCCCTAACTTTGCTTTAGGAATTTGGACCTTAGGAGGTGTCTGAGATAGATATCAATTAGAAGGTGCTTCTCTCAGACTGACTAAAAAAAGGCCAAGTACCGGAAGTCAGAGGCTTCAAACTGTCTGAGCAAGCTTGCATACTGGATCCATCACATTCTAAGTGGACAACTTTGGGCAAGTCCCTTCCCCTCTCAGAAACTCAGTTTCTCCATCTGCAGCATCAAACCTGTAATGGTAGGGACCTTGCATTGCTATTATGAGGCCCTAATGAAATGAAGTGTGTAAAGTGCTCAAGGTCTATGCTCTGTAATAAACTTAAAATTTAGAGAGTGACTTATTTACATATGGATTTAAATACAGAGTCTCACTCTATTGCCCAGGCTGGAGTAGAGCAGCATGATCCTGGCTCACTGCAGCCTCTACTTCCTGTTCTCAAGCCATCTTCTCACATCGGCCTCCTGATTAGCTGGGACTACAGGTGTGTGCCACCACACTTGGCTAATTTTTGTTTTTTTGTACAGATAGGGTTTCACCATGTTGTCCAGGCTGGTCTTGAACTCCTAGGCTCAAGTAATCCACCCTCCTTGGTCTCCCAAAGTGCTGTGATTACAAGCATAAGCCGTTGTGCCTGGCCCATTAATAATTTTTATATTTAGATAAGAATGTCACTTTTGGAAAGAAACTGGTAAGAACTGAACAGTGCAAAGAAAACATGCATTTTAAAAATACATCAAAAATAAATTGCTGCAGCCTATACACAAGGAATAAAAGATTGTTTTTATGTGATTTCTGGGTTAATCTCATTGGTCACAATCTAATAAACCATGTAAAAATATATTGCATTTTGAGCTTGTCAAGATGATGTTCGCTGCTTAGTGGCATTCTTAATTTGGAATTGGAAAGGAACCAGAAATGGCAAAATAAATCAAATTCAGAAGGCGCATAAAGCACCAAAAGCCTTGAAAAATAGGGCAATGAATGTACATGTGAGCACAACCAAAGGATTAGGAAGGAAGAAATGAAAACGTTCTTGCTAAAAGATACTACTCGAGCAAAGCAAAAGGAAAGAAGGTGTCTGAGTGGGTCAGGTGTGGTGGCTCATCCCTGCAATCCCAACACTTTGGGAGGCTGAGGTAGGTGGATCAGGCAGGCAGATTATTTGAGGTCAGGAGTTTGAGACCAGCCTGCCCAACATGGTGAAACCCTATCTCTACTAAAAATAAAAAAATAAGCTGGGCGTGGTGGCAGGCGCCTGTAATCTTAGCTACTCTGGAGGCTGAGGCAGGAGAATTGCTTGAACCCAGGAGGTGAAGGTTGCAGTGAGCCAAGATCATGCCACTGTACTCCAGCCTGGGTGACAGAGTGAGACCCTGTCTGAAAAAAAAAAAAATGATGTCCCAGTAGAAGTGCAAAAAACAAGGGCAACCCCAAACTACTGCAGAAATCTCATGCAGAAAAGAAAAAGACTCCACTGTAGCCTGTGTCTAAGTCATTAGAAAGAGTGGTAGCCAGCAGAATTTGTCAGACTTTTAATGTTATCGATTTTTGGAAAATGACAGGAATTTAAACTTGATTATAGTCATTTGACTCTAATCCTCTTAAGATATTTGATTATGAGAAAAGTGCTTAGATAACAAACATTTGAGTGTGTGATTAAATGCAGGGTGGGAGGAGCAGTAGTCAGGGCTGAGCATTTAAAGAGCTACCATCCAGCTGGGGAGAAATAGGAGAGAACAGAGGCTCATTTGTGAGAGATAGACACTGACTGGTGAATTTGGTTTTGTATGATCTTTACTTTTTAATGATTCAATTTCTTTCATTTTGAAATAGTGTTTGAAAGATAGATAGACAAGAGTTTATTTCTGACAAAGGGATAAGGAGCCAGCATGTTTAAAGGCTCTGAGACTTAAAATAGTGAAAGAAGATGGGGAAAATTTTATTCTCCAGAATGTGATGCATAGACAGAGTTGATGGTTTGACTTATATCAGTAGCAAAGTCATGTATAAGAATTTCAGGACATTGGAAAGGAGAGAACATCAATGGAAAACTGAACATGATGGTGAAATTGTATAGTATGTGATGGAATTTCTGTGTAACCTCTGGCAATCTCACTAGGTTTAAGAATTACTTGTGCTCCTAGAACTACAGTAACTGAAAAAAAAAAAAAAGAATTATTTGTGCATTATCCTTAGCAAACTAATGCAGGAACAGAAAATCAAATACTGCATGTTCTCGCTTATGAGTGGGAGCTAAATGATGAGAACACATGGACATAAAGAGGGGAACAACAGACACTGGGGTCTACTTGAGGATGAAAGGCAGGAGGAGGGAGAGAATCAGAGAAAATAACCATTGGGTACAAAGTTAGTGCCTGGGTGACAAGATAATCTGTACCACAAACCCCTGTGACATCAATTTACCGGTATAATCAACCTGTACATATACCCTGAACCTAAAATAACAATTTAAAAACTAAAAATAAAAGAATTATTTGTGGATACCAGTCCTGGGAGAGCTGTGGCAAGGATCAGTGACAAGAGAGTGGACAGGGAGAACCACTGCTGGTGACATGCCATTTTTGTACAAATTTTTAAGCGATATCTCTTTGGGACACAGTGGTACCTTTGTGTGAAAAACAGCCATTGTAGCCTCATGGCAGGTGCATAGCTTTGAGGGTAGAGTGCTGCTAGATTGCAGACTGTGCACTACAGAAGGTCTTCTAGCCAGAGAGTCTGTACAACTCAATGTGGCAGCCCCAACCATGAGGAAGTATGCGTGGAAATTTACAGGACACATGGACGAGGGTTTTGACTGTCATGGGTCATAGAAGTAGGATTTAGGCCAAGATCACCTAATCCCTAAAAGATTTGGGGATTATAATATGCGTGTGTGTGTGTGTGTGTGTGTGTGAGTAGTGTGCTCAGGAAACTGAGTAGGTTAGTATTTTTTGAAATATGTGTGTGTGAGTAGTGTGCTCAGGAAACTCAGTAGGTTAGTATTTTTTGAAACTGTATTTTTAAAGAGGTGTATTATTTTTCTGGGGCTGCCAGGGCAAATTCCAGAAGTCTAAAATCAAGATGCGTGCAGGTTGGTTCCCTCTGGTGGCTATGAGGGAGTACCCAGCCCAGGACTCTCTCCTCGTTTCTGGTGGCTGCTGGCAGTCCTTGGCACTGCTGGGCTTGTAGTGCGTCATCCAGTCTCTGCCTCTGTCTTCACACTGCCTTCTCCTCTGTTATAAAGACAGTTGCCATTGGATATAGGGATACTCTAAATCGCAGATTATATCTCTAAAGACCTTTTCTTCTTTCCAAATTAAGTAATATCCACAAGTTCCAGGAGAACATATTTTTGGGGAGGCCGACATTTAACCCAAGGTAAGAGGAGTCATGGTAAGACATTAGGCAGAAGCCTCCTAGCCGATGTCAGCCAATTGCTGAATTTCTTATTTATATCAGTTTACCGTTCACTGCTATTCAAGTATTTGTCATTTACTTGGTGCCTATTTTAGCTTAGGCAGACTTTCATTTCATAATTGTGTGGCTTGGTTTTATTCTTGCCAAACAATTGTCTTAATCAGAAAAGCATAGTTCTCATGAACACACTTCTTATTTCTTTTTTTCTTATTTATTTATTTGAGACAAAGTCCCTCTCTGTCATCTAGGCTGGAGTGCAATGGCACAATCTTGGTTCACTGCAACCTCTGCTTCCCTGGTTCAAGCAATTCTCCTGTCTCAGCCTCCCAAGTAGCTGGGATTACAGGTGTGTGCCACCACGCCCAGCTAATTTTTTGTAATTGTAGTAGAGATGGGGGTTTTACCATGTTGGTCAGACTGGTCTTGAATTCCTGACCTCAGGTGATCTGCTCACCTCGGCTTTCCAAAGTGCTGGGATTATAGGCATGAGCCACCGCACTTAGCCACACTTCCTATTTCTGAAAGACGAAAAGTCCCTGACTACAGTCTTTGAGTTTTACCCTAAATTTTCTATTTGCTGGAACTTGTTTTAAATTGTTGATATCTTAGAGCATCATTTTCTCACTTATTAGTCTTTGCAGAGTGATTTCCACTGAAGTATTAAAACCTTCATGCAATCGACAAAGGATTACATGGAAGGATATGTGTATACATATATATCCTACTGTAACCTTTCTCATCCAAGGTACATCAGATACCATATGTCTTTCTGAAACACAGAGTGCCAAGAGAATAGACCACACATATATGTATGGGTTGAAGAATGCTCGTTGTCACATACTCTAATGCCCATGGGTTTTAAAATTAGCATTAAGTCAGGTAAGGTGGCACATGCCTGTAATCCCAGCTACTTGGGAGGCTGAAGAGGGAGGATTGCTTGAGGTCATGAGTTTGAGACCAGCCCGGGCAACATAGTGAGACCACATCTCTAAAAATAAATAAATAAGAAATTTTAAAAAGTTCTTTTTCTGAAATGGGGTTGGTTACAAAATGAAACAAATTGTTCTTTCATGGAATTAAAGAATGACAGACCTGAAAGGACTGTAGATTAACCAGCTCACATGTTTTACAGACAAGGAAACTGATGCATAGAGAGGCTGACATCAAAGGTCACACAGCTAGAGAGTGAAGGAGAGAGCATTAAAGTCTAGTGCTTCCTCCATTCACCTCTATTGCTTAAATTTGCAACAATTGTGAAAATTAAGTACATAGATAGAAGCCCTGATGAAATGAAAATTGGCATTCCCGTTTCCTAATGGCGCACCTAGAATGAGAAACCTGGTCTCATTCTTTTTCATTCACTTATTCCAAAACCCGAGGATGACCTCTCTCCCCCATTGCCATCACCATTCTGCATTCTTCTAATTTTCTCCTCAGATCTAATGTTTTATTTTTCCTTCCATGGAATGAAAAGAAGTAGAAAGTTCAGACTCTGGGAGGGAAACAGGAAGAAAGGTGGAAAGAAATAAAGGGAAGACAGAAAAATATAATTACTCCTTCCCAGCTCTCTATTTTTTCTATTTTCAGGTGTCAATATTATTCAAGTGCTTTTTGTTTTGTTTTGTTTTTTTATTATTTATTTTTTTTAGACGATGTCTTGCTTGTCTCCCAGGCTGGAGTGCAATGGCACGGTCTGGGCTCATTGCAACCTCTGCCTCCCAGGTTCAAGCAATTATCCTGCCTCAGGCTCATGTGTAGCTGGGAATACAGGCACCCACCACCACGCCTGGCCAATTTTTACATTTTTAGTAGAGATGGGAGTTCACCATGTTGGTTAGGCTGGTCTTGAACTCCTGGCCTCAAGCGATCTGCCTGCCTCGGCCTCCCAAAGTCCTGGGATTATAGGCGTGAGCTACCTTATCCAGCCCTAGCGCTGTGTTTTTAAAAATTAGAAAGAAACGAAATGCCTGTCAACAATAAAGTGGTTAAATAAGTAGTTCTCAAAATTTGGTGTGTTTCAGAGTCTCCTCTAAACACTCCTTTTTTTATTTTTATTTATTTATTTATTTTTATTTTTTCCATTGGTTAGAAGACATTCCTAAATATATGAATGTTTGAGCCTCATGCCAGACCTTCTGTATAAGCTGGACACTGGCAAGAGGAGAATTACCAAACTTCATAGGTGATCATAATGCAGACTGAAGTCTGCTAAGTACACATGAAATTATATTATGATAAATTCATGCAAAGGAATACTATGCAGCCATCAAAAGGATAATGTAGATCTATATGAATTGACATTGGTGAATGTCCATAATATGTTGAGTGAAAAGGTCAGGTGAAAGAATAATAATTTTAAGATTATTTCATTTATTTTGTAATATATATCATATAACATATACATGCAATTATAGCATATTGTGAATATGTGTATATGTATGTATATTATCAGAAAGAATATAGAGCCAGTGTTCTACAGTGGTGTTAGGGACTTCTATTTTCTGCCCGATATAGCTCCATTTTTGAATTTTTATACTGAGTCTATTATGAACCATGCATAACGTGGCGGGGAGGAGTGTTAAAATAAGAAACTGCCTAGGAGCTTCTGTCCTTAAATGACAAGGTCAGGGAAGCTTCTGATGAGGATTAAATTAATTAACACTATTTAAATAATTTACCACTGTAAAAATGTTTTATTCATCTTCTCCTTGAGCTTACATTTTTCAACCATTCTAAATTACAGATAGCACATATTTAACTTACCTTGTAAATTAACCTCTTCACCTAGAACAGGAAAGAAAACAAAATTTACTGCCCACCTGTTTTGTGGCAAAAGCCACAACTGGTAGTGAGGTTAGTTCACTAGCTTTCATAAGAGAAAGAATAAAATGATCATCTTTCAAGACAGATACACTGTTTGCATCGCAGGCACTCCTGAAATATATTGCTACATACTAACACTGGAGTATCTTGGAACGTGAGTGAATATTTTATTGGAGAGGGAGAATAGGTTCAGTTTTCCTACATGGCATGAAATGTAAAAAAAAAAAAAAAAAAAAAGACATTTAAAAATCAGTTTACCATTTCTCACAGATGGGGCATGGTTAATAATTTTGAGTCCCTGAGTAAAAAGTTTGGAAAAAGTTGGCTATAATTTTATGTGCAAGGTAAATAGTTTCCCAGACACTCTGCAGTCTGGTCACTCCTATGAAGGGAGAAAAAGGACAGAATAGTAGAGGTAATGTATGTTTCTCTGTGTTGTTTCCTTCTGCCTGATTTGGCATTATATTGTGTCTGTGATTTTTAAAAAAATTATAAATTAGGTCAAATTCTTTTGGTAGGTAGACAGAATATTAATATAGTTAAATCAATATTTAACTTTGTATGCCTATGTACATTTTTCTACATATATCTCTCAAACTGTAAATTAATTATTAACCATGTGAGTCTTTTCATTTTCCTAAGACTCTGAGCCACTTCCTCTAGTTGATGGTTGTATGTATTATACAAATGAGCCTATTGTATGTAGGTTGTTTAACTTTAATGTGAAAAAAACTCTTCCATGGCCATTGCTAGCATCCTTAAACCAACTGGTTAATTCACAAGTATGTATTGTTGGTGAGGAGAGAGCAAAACCCTACATATTGTCATTTTGTAAAAATGCAATCCATCATTACTTTTAGAAAAACAAGCCCAAATACCTGACTGGGTATCAGAGATTTTATATATTTGGAATATGGTATGACAAAAGTTGTACTAAAAATAGATGCAGACCTTTGATATAAAAAAGATCTTGGCTGGGTGTGGTGGCTCATGCTGGTAATCCCAGCACTTTGGGAGGCTGAGGCAGGAGGATCACCTGAGGTCAGGAATTCGAGACCAGCCTGGCCAGCATGGTGAAACCCCATCTCTACTAAAGATACAAAAAAAGTTTAGCTGGGTGTGTGATGGCGCATTCCTGTAATCCCAGCTTCTCAGGAGGCTGAGGCAGGAGAATCACTTGAACCTAGGAGGCGAAGGTTGCAGTGAGCTGAGGTCATGCTGGCCTGGGCGACAGAGTGACACTCTGTCTCAAAAAAAAAAAGAAAGAAAAATCTGATGTTTTTTCGTAAAAAGATATTGGTTTTGCCTAACCAATTCTATCACTTCTAGATATCTTGAAGATCTCTTCAGATTTGTAACTAATTATAAAATTATTATTATTATATGTACTTGATGTTTTCATATTTATTGCAAAACTTACAAGACCAATTTTTCACATTCAGTTTTTGCTATTGTCATTAATGTTGTTTTTGTGGAAAATGGAGATAACAAAAAAGGATTAAAATCCTGGATTTATTGTGATCAAAGACAGTCTGATGGTTAGCCTCTTCTGAATCATAAACACTGACTATTAACTTTCACAATAATATTTAAACCTCTTACCCCCTGCTAATATATATGCAAAAGAACCAATGCAAAATACTTGAGCTCAGAGCTTTACATATTCCTCCATACGGATTCTTAGACATCTGTGGAAACACCTGAGTCAGATCTGTCCTTGAATGCATTTGTTTGGTTCTGCTTTAATTCTCTGTATATCACACAGCACCCCAGGCATGCTCAAAGCACCAGCTATTTAGATTCGGTCTTTTCCTAATACTGGCTTAACCTCAAACCTCAAATATGGTGAAAATCTGCATCTCTCCTATACTGCTGAAGACTTTCTAGGGGCTTATGTTTTCTGAAGTCAGGTTCTGTCCCAATTTCTGGTTGAGGATGAAATTTCTTTCATATTGATCTAACAGTAGTTCTTTTTGATTCTCAGTCCTAAAACAATCCAAAACAGGAAGCAGAGTCCCTATTCCATTAATTTCTCCCACCGACCCTAGCCACATACCATAAACAAGGCAGTGGATGTGGCTGGTTTTTCTGAAGGATAGGCATAATATAAAACTGAGAAAGCTTGTCCTTAGAAATCTGTGTCATTCTTGTATTTTTTTTTCTCCTCAGGCCCCAGCTACCCAGTATATTCTAAGCCCTTGTATCTCTCCTCAAATTTTTCACTTTTCCCACTTTCTGCCCATTCTTATGAAAAGAGAATTTTCCCCCCTCTTTTCCTTGCTCCTTTGCCTTTCAGAACCCCTTTTCTTCAGCTAGGATGACTATCAAGATGTTTTGCTAAACCAAAGAGTTTTCCCTCTAAAAGAAATTCTACCACAAGCTAATTTTTTTTAATCAAAAGAATAATGCAGGCATAAGATTTAAAAACTTTCCACAGTAAAAAAGAGAATGGAGAGAAAGTGTGATTTTCTCCTACCCCATACTGCAAACGCGTGAATTCTCATGGTTCTTACTCAAAGGTATCTCTTTGTGACAGTTTCCTGGGTACATAAGTGTGTCTATATCCCCATGTTTTGAAAAGTATTGTGCTGCATACCTCCCATTCCCCCCTGCATATCCACTTTTGACCTTTTCATCCTCACTCAGAGCTCCTCTTAGATGCATCCTCAGGCTCCTGCATCTTGGGCTTCATGTTGGAAGATGAGAGAAGAGAAGAGAGGTGGGGCCTTGGCCTGGCTTCCTGAGATCCCACTGTGGCTCTCTCTGGTGACTCTTTTCTTCCATGTATGGTATTTGTGCCTTTCCTTCACCTGTTTAGGCATTTTTGTGGTTACAGTGCCTCATCCTCTCTCTAGAGGTTTCTCCGCACCCCACCCAGAACTTATAAACAGTCTCCTTTTAAAACTCAGATCATCCAGCATGACTGTCCCATATGCTGCCTTTAGGGAATCCCAAAAATACAAAGCACAGAGCACCACATGTATGATTTTCTGAAGCTTAGCTGTCAGGCCGTATCAACTTGCATGCAATCAACCTGAGGCCTTTATAAGCATAATTTCCAATTGCACTGATGTAATTTATTTACCCAGTCCCTTATTGGTGGCAAATAGTTTGTTTCCAGTCATCCTATGTATAACTTTACTGCAAACACAGATCCCTGTGTTTGTGTCTTTGCACATATGTGTTAAGTATTAACTCCATGATAATTTTTAAAAATAGTAATTGCTACACCAAAGAGTATTTGTATTTAAAATATTAATAAATACTGACAAGTGTGCCACTTAGAGGTTTGTATCAGTCTATACTGCCATTGACAGTGTCTTACCATTATAGTGTATTATTTGCCAAACCAATAGGTGCAAGAAGGTATCTCGTTGCTATTTTAATTTGCATATTCAAAATTTAAGATGCATAACAACTTTCCATGTACTTAAAATGATTATTTCCCCTGAGAAGCTCCTTTCTCTATTTCTCTTAAGTGCTTTTTAAAATATTATGTAATATATTCTTCTTATGTAAGTGCTTTTTTAAATATTAAGGAAATTAATTCTTTTTCTCTCTTATGCATTTCAAATTTTTATTTTCATATTGCATTGATTTATAACTTTACTTTTGAAACCCTTCCAATAAGGAAAATTTAAATTTTGTATAGTAACATTTATTAATCATTTATTTTCTTTGTTAGCAAGAACTTCCCCATTCTGAGACAACAGAAAGATTCACACTTTCTCCTAGTATTTTAACCATTTTATTTTTTACGTTTTTATGTTTAAAACATTGAACTGTGGACATTTTTGGTATAAAAAATTAAGCAGGTCTAGTTTCTCCTCGATGTTAGCATTGTTCCTTCTCCACTTAATGACTATTCTTGTTTCCCCATGACTTGAAAAAATGTCACTTTTGTATATGTATTAGTTTGTTCTTGCACTGCTATAAAGAAATATCTGAGACTAGGTAATTTATAAAGAAAAGAAGTTTAATTGGCACACTGTTTTGCAGGCTGTACAGAAGCATAGCAGCTTCTGCTTCTAGGGAGGCCTCAGGAGATTTACAATCATGATGGAAGGTGAAGGAGAATGAGGAATGTCTTATGTGGCCAGAACAGGAGCAAGAGAGAGGAAGGGAGGTGTTACACACTTTTAAAACAACTGGATCTTGTGGTAATTCACTCACTCATTATCTCAAGAACAGCACTGAGGAGATGGTGCTAAATCATTCATGAGAACTCTACCTCTATAATCCAATCGCCTCTCACCATGCCCCACCTCCAACACTGGGGATTATGATTCAACATGAGATTTGAGTGAAAACATAGATCCAAACCATAGCAATATATACTGAATTTCTATGTTTGTTTGGGTCTGATTCTGAATTTCTATTTTGTTCCATTTTTTTTGTTAATCTAATTTATTAGTTGTCATAGGCTATGCTATGCCATGTTATAAATTATTCCTGAAATATCAGTCACTTAATAAAATGAAGGTCCAGTTCTCCCTCAGACTCTACGCAATGTGGATTATTGCTACAAATGGGTGTGCTCCACATGGTCACTCAGATCCAGGTAGATACACACACCATTGATCTTATGACACCAAAGACCATCCTTGTAGTCTAAAATATGGTCAATTTTATAAATGTACTATAAGCACTTGAAGCAAAAGTATATTCTCTTTCACAGAGTATGAAGTTTCACATATATTTTAGTTAGATCAACATGCTTAATTATATCATTTGCTTCCTCTATATCTTATTCATCTCTACATGGCTTTCTTAGATTAAGAAGAATAAATTATATTTCTTCTACTGTTGTATTTTTTCATTTCTTTAGTTTTGCTGAACAATTTTTAAGAGCTCCTTTGAATTAAACACGTGTTGAGTTATAATATACATATAGTAAAGGACACACCTCTTATGTGTAGAGATTGATGATTCTTTATGTGTGACCACCAGGATCCCAGAAGATACTTTCTTGCCCTCTCCCAGTTAGTACCGTGCCAAAAATAATCTGTATATTAGTTTTGCCTGTTTTTGATCTTTATATAAACTCCCTTCTTTCCCACCATCTGATTTTGCCAGGTTAAAGAATTACTTTAGTAATTTCCTCTTTATTTTCAAACACATTAGACCTCTATAACTTGACTAATCAGCTTTAAACAAATTCCTTTTCTTTCCTCTATGATAGATAAGGAAACAAATAAACTTACATAACTACTGCCTTTCTCTTTGCTTCCTCCTCCCCATTTTAGTGAGTTCAGTTATTACACTTAATATACAATAACCTAATTTTTCAGTCTTTGTTCATCCTATTGATTCAATAGTCACCATTATTCCCTTCACCATTGTTTCTTCCTTCAGCACTTTGAGAGCTGCAGTTCTTGTATAGCAGGTTTTTTCAAGAAGAGACTCATGGGAAGTATATTTCCTAATTTCTTTCACGTTTGAAAGTATCTGTCTAGGCTGGGTGCAGTTGGCTCATGCTTGTAATCCCAGCCCTTTGGGAGGCCGAGGCAGGCGGATCACGAGGTCAGGAGTTTGAGACGAGCCTGGCCAACATGGTGAAACCCTGTCTCTATTAAAGATAAAAAAAATTAGCCAGGCATGATGGCATAATCCCAGCTACCTGGGAGGCTGAGGCAGGAGAATTTGTTGAACCCAGGAGGCAAAGGTTGCAGTGAGCCATTGCATCCCAGCCTGGGTGACAGGGCAAGACTCTGTCTCAAGAAAAGAAAAAAAAAGAAAAAGAAAAAAGAAAAAAATCTATCTATCTATTGCCTTTATTCTAAGCAACCAGATGTGTGGGTCTAAAATTATTACATGGTGTTTTCTTTCCCTGATGACTACTTCTGAAAATTATTGTAGAACTCAATGTTCTTGTAGAGAAGTCTGAGCCATTAAAGCCAGAAAATAATTACTTTTTCTTTTTTTTTTCTGAGACAGAGTCTTGCTCTGTCACCCAGGCTACAGTGGCATAATCTTGGCTCACTGCAACTTCCACCTCCTGGGGTCAAGTGATTTTTGTGCCTCAGCCTGCCAAGTAGCTGGCACTACAGGCATGCACCACCACACCTGGCTAATTTTTGTATTTTAGTAGAGACAGAGTTCTGCCATGTTGGCCAGGCTGGTCTTGAACTCCTGACCTCCGGTGATCCACCCGCAGTGGCCTCCCAAAGTGCTGAGATTACAGGCATGAGCCACTGTGCCCTGCCTTACTTCTTCTTTTTAATGAGCTGATAATTTTTGTTTGGATGCCCTTAAGATGCTTTCCTTTCTGCTACATATTGAGTATACTGATCAGTGGTAATCAATATATATATATTTTTTTCTGGGGACATGTTGTGTTCTTTTTTTCTTTTCTTTCTTTCTTTTCTTTTTTTTTTTTGAGACGGAGTCTTGCTCTGTTGCCTAGGCTGGAGTGCAGTGGGGCGATCTTGGCTCATTGCAACCTCCAACTTCTGGGTTCAAGTGATTCTCCTGCCTCAGCTTTCCTGTAGCTGGGATTACTTTGCACAGCACCACACCTGGATAATTGTTTTGTATTTTTAGTAGGGACAGAGTTTCACCATGTTGTCTAGGCTGGTCTTGAACTCCTAACCTCAAGTGATCTGCCCGCTCAGCCTCCCAAAGTGAAGTGCTGTGATTACAGGTGTGAGCTACTGCACCTGACCAATGTTGTGTTCTTTGAGCCTGTTGATTTAAGATTTCAACTTCTTGTAAGATGGTAGACTGAGTATTTAAGAGGGACACCTCCTTTCCATTGCAAAGACATTGAAAAGGTCAAAAACAAGAAGAGAAAAGTGAGGCCATAATTGAATTAAATATATAGCTGAGAATCTAACAAGAATGAAGCATATAGAGATGAAAAAATGGAAAATTAAAAGAGAAGGCAACCAACAGGCAGAGAATGGGAAGATCCAACATATGCCAAATAGAATCCCTGAAGGAGCCTCTCGAGAGAATGAGGGGAAAGCAATATTCAGAGGACTAATGGCTGAGAACTTTCCAGACTTTAAGAAAGACATCATAACCCTGAGTCTTTACCAGGATAAATGAAAACACATTATTGAGAAACAAGATATTGAATCCACAGAACATCAGGAAAAAAACCCTGTAATAGTAATAGAAATTGTCTACAAAAGAATGATAATGAGACAAATAGCAACCATAGATATCACAAGACAATTAAATAATATCTTCAAAGATTGGGGAAAAACCCAACAACCTACATTTCTATACCAAGCTAACAATGTAACAGTGAAAAGGAGGCTTAGCATGACTAACTCCATTTTGTTCCTAACCCTCTCATCCACATGATACTTTTAGGTTAACTGCTTTTGCTTTCTTCTGCACATAGGCCAAGCTAACTATGGGAGGAATTTAGTTTGTAGTTTAACTTTAAAGCAAGGATGATAATAGTTCCCCCTAAACTAACCTGAAGAGATAATGAGGGTGTACACACAAGTAACAGTGTTATGTTAAGGACTTCCAGGAGCAAGGACAAGGTTTCTTAACCCATCCCTTTCACCCCCACCCCCAATCCTCACTGCCACCCAGATGTCTGTGATCATTGGTCACCTCTGTACCTCAAACCCTTCCCTCTTCCCCCTTCCCCTAACCTTAAGGAAGCCTGAGATTTCTATTAACTTATGATGGTTCTTTAGGACATTAGTCTACCTGCCATCTTCTCTCTCTCTCTCTCTCTCTCTCTCTCTCTTTTCCCAGGGGGAGACAGGGTCTCACTCCATTGCCCAGGCTGGAATGCAGTGGCACAATCTCAGTTCACTATAGCCTTTACCTACTGCGCTCAGGTGATCCTCCCACCTCAGCCTTCTGAGTGGTTGGGACTACAGGTGTGCACCACCATGCCCAGCTAATATTTGTATTTTTTAGTAGAGATGGTGTTTTGCCATGTTGCCCAGGCTGGTCTCTAACTCCTGGGCTCCAGTGATCCACTTGTCTCAACCTCCCAAAGTGTTGGGATTACAGGTGTGAGCCACCGTGCCTGGCCTAGCTGGCTCTCTTAAAGTCACTTTCCTTGCTACAACACTTTGTCTCTCAGCTGATTGGCTGTTGTACTGTGAGTGGAAACCTAATCGAAAACCTAATTGGTCATAATCGTAAATATTGTTATAGTAAGGGTATTGTCTCTTGCCATGGAGGCATGCTTACTGTGGTGCCTTAAACTATCTATTTTAAGATAAATAATTGTAATTTTCTACTTTGGTTATTCTCCAAAATTCATGGTTACATTTAGGAAGAATTCACATCTTTATAATATTTAACTTCCTGTCCTTTTCATTATTTATTTATTTTATTTTTTAAAGACAGAGTCTCACTCTACTGCCCAGGCTGGAGTGCAATGGCATGAACTTGGCTCACTGTGATCTCTGCCTCCCAAGTTCAAGCGATTCTCTTGCCTCAGTCTCCTGAATAGCTGAGATTACAAGTGTGTGCCACCACACCTGGCTAGCTTTTTCTTTTCTTTTTTTGAGACATGGTCTCACTCTGTCTCCCAGGCTGGAGTGGCATGATCACGGCTCACTGCAACCTTGACCTCCCGAGCTCAAGTGATCCTCCCACCTCAGCCTCCTGAGTAGCTGGGACTACAGGTGTGCACTACCATGCTTGGGTAATTTTTGCAGTTTTTATAGAGATGGGGTCCCACTATATTGCCCAGGCTGGTCTTGTACTCCTGGGCTCAAGCAATCCTCCTGCTTCAGCCTCCCAAAGTGCTAAATTACAAGTATAAGCCACTGTACCCAGCCAGCCCTTTTCATTTTCAAGCCTTCTTTTTTGTCTTCACTTTATTGATGTTTTTTTTTTCACATTAGTTTTGTACATTTCCTTTTCAGTTTATTTATCGGTATTATGTATATTTTGTTGCTACTGCACTTGAGATCTTTTTGTTGTTTATTATATGATCTTATGTTAACATTTGTATGAAGTCAGCTATAATATTTTATTAATTTTATGATATAATTGGGTATATCATATCTCCCATTTGCTGTTTGTCTTTATGATATTTTAAAAAGTAGAATATGCTGTATGTAACAGGTATTTACATATGTATCTACGATATTCTGCTCATAGGACTTTTCTCCATGCACTGAGTGCCATCATATGTTCCACCAGTGATGTACTGGTGTACATAAGCAATAAGCAAAGTCGAAACTGTCCTGAGCTGAGTGGTTCCACAATGTGTGTTGTGTTTTCGTGTTTTCTGCCTGAGCCTCTCCTTCCAGTTTTTGTCTTGAGTTCTAGTAAATCATTTTTATATGCATTGACTTCCAAAGTTATGGTACCATCAAGGGCAGAGAATCAAGAGGTAGCTGAGGACACACATTTTCTACCAACGTGTGATGCTTTTAAGGAAATATTTGAGGAAGCAGAGAATAAAGAAAATTAGGAGACTGGTAGAAGTCTTTGACATTTTGAAGGACATTCTAAACATTGCTTAAAACTGAGGATTGAGCAATCACTTAAGTACAATGCCTATACTACATCTCCACAGGAACTACAAGATCCCATAAATAAGTTCAGTTAGAGTCCTAACATCTGGGAATGTATCCCCATGCTAAACTGGGTAAGTGTCCATATGTTTCTTAATTGACTCTGTATCAATCTCTCCTGTTAATTCTAGCGAGTTTTCTAGTGAACACTATTTTTGGGGTAACAGCATAACCTACAAATAACAATAATTATTATAGCTTTCTTTTCCTTACTTTTACCTCTTTTCTCATCTATATGCATTAGCTAATTCTTACCAATTGTGTCTTTTCTGTTATTTGAATAGAGATGATTCCATATTTTGATGTTGATGCAACTTGTTTAAGATAGCTCTTTAGCCAGGCACGGTGGCTCACACCTCTAATCCCAGCACTTTGGGAGGCTGAGGCAGGCAAATCACCTGAGGTCAGGAGTTCGAGACCAGCCTGACTAACATGGAGAAACCCTGTCTCTACTAAAAATACAAAATCTTAGCCAGGTGTGGTGGTGCATGCCTGTAATCCCAGCTACTCAGGAGGCTTAGGCAAGAGAATCACTTGAACCCGGGAGGCAGAGGTTGGGGTGAGCCAAGATCATGTCACTGCACTCCAGCCTGGGCAACAAGAGTGAAAATCCATTTAAAAAAATAAAAGGATAACTCCTTACAAAATAAGAACACATCCTCTTATCCCTATTTTATGAAGTGTTTTAACATCAGAAATTGTTTAATTGTATCAAATGCTTCCTAGTCTTTATAAAAGACATTGTATGCCAAAAAATGTATGAAAATTATCAACCCTATTAGCTCTTAGAAAGGTGCAAATCAAAACCAAAATGAGATATCACTACATTCTACCTGAAATACTGATAGTAAAATTGGGTTGACTATAGAAAGTGCTGATGAGAATGCGAGCAACTTGAACTTTTAAATGCCTCTAGTGGAAGCATAAATAGGTATAACCAGTTTGAGAAAGTGTTTGCCAGCATCTCTTAAATCCGAGTAGACACCCATCATAAAACCTGCAATTCTGACTACTAAGTATATAACCCAACAGAAATGCATGCATATGTGCACATGTTTATGCTAGTTCAATTTATTATTGACTCAAATTGAAAAGCAAAGTTCATTAACAAATAATAGGATAATAGATATTTAGAATATTTATACAATTATTTTAAAAAAAGATACTGTATTTTTTCTTTGGCCAGTATGTTGAACTATGTTACTAATTTGCTTAATGTTGCCAGGTGCTTCCATTTCTGGGCGTTCCTTATTAGTCATGGTGAATTGGTATTACTAATACTTTGCAGACTGAAAAGGTTGGTTTTTCTCTCTCTCTTTTTACTAGATCTGATATATTTAAACTTCTTATTTTTGCAGTAACTTAAATCATTCCTTTGACCATAAACTTGTGGATTTTAGCTTAAGAGAGGACTTTGCTATTCCAGAATTCCTTTTCCAGACACAGAAACACTGAAATCCTTTATCAAATTTACCTGAATCCTGTTTCCTAATTCAATATTAACCCATTAAAGCTTAGAAAATTTCCCCCAGAATGATTTAGTCACTAAAAGAACAGACTGAGAAAATTTTATGAGCCTTATGACATTAAATATGATAATAAATGAATAGAAAATGGTCTAGAAATATTATTCATTAAAAGTTATACTCTGTATCATAATTACATTTCTTGAATCATTTCTGTTGGTTACAAGTTATAAGATTCTTGATGATAAAAGAACACTTGCATAGCATACTACCTTTCATCTATATATTTTATCTTTTGTGAGTAATTTGCCTATGAAGATGGCTCTTTTGATAATATGCTCTGGATGAGTTCAGGTGAACTAACTTGTATTTCGTTACACAAAACTCAGAGGAATATATATACATATGTATAATTATATAAGAGGTTAAGACTGTTAATCCACTCATTCAATAATTATTTATTGCTGTTTTTGTACTAGGTTCTAGGATAGTGATGTATATCATCAAAACAGAATCATGTTCAGAAAATGACTTTTTAAAAAAATGTACTTTAAATTCTGGGATACATGTGCAGAACGTGCAGGATTGTTACATAGGTGCACATGTGCCATGGTGGTTTGCTGTACTTATCAATCCATTATCTAGGTTTTAAGCCCCTCATGTGTTAGGTATTTGTCCTAATGCTCTCCCTCCCCTTGCCCGCCAAATCCCCGACAGGCCCCAGTGTACGATGTTCCCCTCCATGTGTTCTCATTGTTCATCTCCCACTTATGAGTGAGAACATACGGTGTTTGGTTTTCTGTTCCTGTGTTAGTTTGCTGAGAATGATGGCTTCCAGCTTCATCCATGTCCCTGCAAAGGACATGAGCACATTCTTTTTTATAGCTATATAGTAAGAAAATGACTTTAAAACATTAAATGACTGGGGGCTGGGCATGGTGGCTCACATCTGTAATCCCAGTACTTTGGAAGGATGAGGTGGGCAGATCACCTGAGTTAAGGAGTTTGAGACCAGCCTGGCCAACATGGTGAAACCAAGTTTCTACTAAAAATACAAAAATTAGCTGGAGGTGGTGGGTGCCTATAATCCCGGCTACTCTGGAGGCTGAGGCAGGAGAATCACTTGAACCCGGGAGGCAGAGGTTGCAGTGAGCCAAGATCTCGCCATTGTACTCCAGCCTGTGCAACACAGTGAGAGTCCATCTCAATAAAACAAACACAAAACTCTCAAGACATTAAATGACTGAAGGTAGGCTATTTTGGCCATAATAAGTTATTTCTTTTGAACTGTGTCAAGTAATAATTCTTTTTTCCTTTTAATAAAGATACATGTGTCAACAAGAAAGGTATCTCTTGAGATTCTCAGGAGTAACATTGTGGAGAATTCAAGGAAGATCTAGTATTATGGATATTGTGTTGTCTGTTCAATAGCCAAGTTTATGAACTTTGTCTCTAGGACTGAGTTGCCCAGCTGGTGTGCACAATACCTAAGGTGTCCTGTGTGTCTGGGTTACATATGTGCCAAGATTGATTTCCCTCAACTTTCAGGGGGCTGGCTGCGTGGGACCCAGACAGCTGAAGCCTCAGGCAGGTGAAGGCAGCCTCTTCTTTTTTTTCTTTTTTTGAGATGGAGTCTCATTCTGTTGCCCAGGCTAGAGTGCAGCGGCACGATCTCAGCTCACTGCAACCTCTGCCTCCTGGGTTCAAGTGATTCTGCTGCCTCAGCCTCCCGAGTAGCTGGGACTACAGGTGTGGACTGCCACGCCTGGCTAATTTTTTATATTTTTAGTAGAGACGCATTTTCACCATATTGGCCAGGCTGGTCTTGAACTCCTGACTTCGTTATCTGCCCACCTCAGCCTCCAAAAGTGCTGGGATTACAGGCATGAGCCACTGCGCCTGGCCCAGCCTCTTCTATTGACCCTGGTGAGTGCTTAAGTATCATCCCTTACCATGGAAGGTACTCAGCACCATGTTATGTGACTGGACTCTTTTTTTTTTTGAGCCAGAGTCTTGCTCTGTCGCCAGGCTGGAGCGCAGTGGCACATCTCAGCTCACTGCAACCTCTGCCTCCCAGGTTTAAGTGATTCTCCTGCCTCAGCCTCCCAAGTAGCTGGGACTACGGGTACCCACCACCATGCCCAGCTAATTTTTATATTTTTAGTAGAGACAGGGTTTCATCATGTTGGCCAGGATGGTCTTGATCTGTTGACTTCGTGATCTGCCAACCTTGGACTAACTCTCAATCTTCTATCTTTGCTTCTCATTGTCTGCCCTCATACCTTCCAACCCCATAGTTTTCTGAACAAATTCTCATTTCTGTTGGACTGGCTTCTTTTTCCAGTCAGTCTAGGATTTGCTGGCCTTGAGTCTGAGGCCAGTCAGTGGCTTTTGGTTGGCAGCTCAGATTCCCTGTAAGGCAAAACCAGCAATCTATTGAATAAACCTAGCATTAAGCTGAGAAAAAGAATGAATAAAGCTAACACCATCCATTTTCTTGTTTTGACTTACTAACTGATGACAAGCAAGGACTACATAGTGGGACCTTTACTTTATGTACCACTTTTTTCCCTGTCAGTGTACCATGTAGTACACTTTATACAGTTTCTTTGCAGAGATATCTAAGGAAAAATTGGTAAAGAAAGTTTGAAAGATGGATTACATATATTTATTTCTTAAAAAATGAAAAAAACACATGAGTAATACACTTACCCTGATAGGCAAAGCAATCTATGTGAAGAGAAGAGCTGGTGTGGTTTGTATGAAGGCCACTGAACTAGGCTGATAGCATCTTGGCTTTCTTTCCAGCTCTGCTACCTTTATACTATCTGACCTCAGGCCAGGTGTTTTACCTCCTGCACTTTAGTTTCCCCATCTCAAAAAAAAAATAACAATACTTACCATACAAACCCCAAAGGGATGTTGTGAAAATGATATCAAAGTGATTGGAAGGCTTGAAAATGCTAGGACATTCGTATGATATGAAAGAATGATCTTGGATCTAAGATAAAAGAGTTCAGGCACTTTGAGATTAGTAAGAAATTTGGGTCAAATGCTGAAGTAGGGCTGCTACCAGTACAGTGGTTTTCTTTTAAAAGTTTAACTACAATACAGAATTATCATCCATTCTATATTATTTCATATATAGAGAAGTATTAAAATTTGGCTTTATAGTGATCATACTTGTTCTTAAATGTAAGACTTATTTAAAATTCCTTTTATATAATCTAAATAAGATACAGGGACCAATATCTTTTTTGTCAGCAGAGATCTGACCATATTCATCACACAAATTTTTATTTATGAGAAGTATCTGTACCACAACATTTTGGAATTATATATATATATGTATATACTCAATTACATGTATATAAATATTCCATTTTATGAATCATGCCAATGTCTTTTATATGATCTACAATTATATAAATACAAATTCAATTGTCTAAGCATAATTCATAAAACTAATAATTTTCTTTAACTGGGTCTCAGATGCTGAGACCATACATTTAAACAGATATAATTACAATTTTTAATCAGTAATTGTAACACGAAGATCTGAATCTTTAGCTACCATAAAAGTGAGATCCTATATGCTATTTTCTTTCATTTCTTTTCCCCCCAGTTCACAGAAAATAACTAGATATTTTTATTTTACCATGCTTGTGAACAAATTCAAAACAGTGTATATTGTTCATCCTCACTCAGACAGCACAGACCAAGTAAAATGTCATCCATCTCATTAACAAGTACATTTTCCTTTTTTGTTTTAATTGCAATCTCTGTGTGTACTTCTTATTAATACAACTAGAAAACCATTAATTATGACTTCATTTATTCAGTTTGATGCCCAAATATTTAAGAGCATGGTGTCTCTAGTGGGCAGAATAAAAGGAATACTTGGTGGTAATAAATTTAGAACATAGCCATTACATAGAATTTATTTCTGTCTTACTGTTGTAAGTTATGTCTTACTATTATAGGATTAAGGTCTTTTTGATGGCATTAAAAAATAGACTTAGATTTCTGCAAGGTCATTCTTGTTATGGGGCTTACTTGGCTCCTGAGGAAGTATCAGTTGGTATTGTGGGTTTGGAAAGGCTCAGTTAGCATTTCTTGTGCACTGAGTATTTAATCTATCTCTGTTTTAAACATAAGCTGAGACCCTGAGGCATCCCTCAGACTATTAGAGACAGACTAAATGGGTGACCCACTAGGAAATTTGGTGTTTAAACAGAAAGAGACAACCATCATTTGTTACTGTGGGCAGAGAATGACTGAAAGGAGAGATTTCTAAAAATAAATTTACAAATACTCAGATAGTACTTACCATGTAGCAGCCTCTCTCATGCTCTTTACAGGCATTCATTCATTTAATTTAATCCTCACAATAATGGCTGCACCGACTAGGCCTGTTTTCTGGTACAGCAGATGAAGTCTACTCCTGAGGAGAGCTAATCAGTCCTAACAAGTACCGTGGGGGCACTTGCCAAACTAGATAAATCAAGAGATAGGGTTAAAATGAGGAGAGATACGGATGGCAGTCTTCTATGCCAGCTAGGTTCATCTGTACAGTCTTCAGATTTCTTAAAAAAAGATGAATCATCAGATTCTAAAATGTTCACACTTCTCTCTCAGGTTTTTTTTTTTTTTTTTGGTTCTGTTTTTTTTTTGAGACGGGAGTCTTGCTCTGTCGCCAGGCTGGAGTGCAGTGCCGCAATCTCGGCTCACTGCAACCTCCGCCTCCTGGGTTCAAGTGATTCTTCCTCCTCAGCCTCCCAAGTAGCTGGGACCAGTGGCGCGTGCCACCACGCCTGGCTAATTTTTGTATTTTTAGTAGAGACGGGGTTTCACCATGGCCAGGATGGTCTCGGTCTCTTGGCCTCGTGATCCGGCTTCTCTCTCAGTTTTATAGTAACCTTTTCTTTGAAAAAGCCAACCTTGGCCAGGTGCGGTGGCTCACGCCTGCAATCCCAGCACTCTGGGAGGCCGAGGCAGGTGGATCGAGACCATCCTGGCCAACATGGTGAAACTCTGTTTGTACTAAAAATACAAAATTAGCTGGGCGTGGTGGCACGTGCCTGTAGTTCCAGCTACTTGGGAGGCTGAGGCAGGAGAATAGCTTGAACTCGGGAGGCAGAAGTTCCAGTGAGCTGAGATTACGACACTGCACACCAGCCTAGTGACTGAGCAAGACTCCGTCTCAAAAAAAAAAAAAAAAAAAAGAAAAAAAAAAAAGAAAAGAAAAAGCCAACCTTACCTGAGAAGAACGGTCTACCACTAGATCGGCAAAGATATGGAACTCTCTTTTGACTAGTGGTATGGTGGCATTAGCTTTATAAACAACCAGTCGAACTGATGCAAATGAAATGTCAGTGAGATTGGAGAGAGGAATACCACAATTTTTGCTTCCTCAGCATTCATGGACTTCTGTGGCTAGCACAGGATTTGTTTTTCTTTATTTTACAAGTGAGTTTCCTGTTATTTAACGTTGTTCCACTTTGCATTTCGAATTTCCCTTAAGCATCTAAAAATGTTACAAAATAGTGTCATTACCTTTCGCATTAAATATTAAATTAGCCAGAGAAGTTGAGTAACTTGTAAGTACTCCAACAAACGAAATATTAAACAATGAATTTGAACTTGGTGATTCCACCTAGTGAACTAATGGGATATAAGAGAATCTCTTATCAGACACCATGCTTAGCATTACACACAGTTACCCATTTAATCTCACAGCCTTGCGAGGGGGTATTGTATCTACTGTTTGAGGGTGGAGAAAACAGGCTCACACAAAGTACTGGCTTCCACAGGTCTCACAGCTAATATTAATGAAAGGTTTGGGCTTATAAAGTAGGTGTTTCAGGCTCCACATTGCATAGCACTATCTCAAAGACGATCTAGGGCATGGGCATCCTGATAAAAACGGACCAAATTTATTGGCTATCAACGACAGTTCCATCTGGAAATACTGAGCAAATAATGGCAGTAGGGCATCCCGCCACTTCCTGATTAGTTGAAAAAGAAACACCTGCGCACACACGTTTGACCAATGTGATATAGCTAAGGACCTGGACAAATTGAGCTAGCCGGAAGAAACATTTGAACAAAGGGTAGACCACGGTCTACGAGGTGGATGAAGCCACCCGATCGTTTGCCTACGGAAGCTAGATGGGGCTGAGGCCCTCAAGGGCCTAATCGGCTGCCCAGAAGTCTTCTCAGCCCCGCCTGAATACAACGAGGACGACCCAGGATTCACCTTCAGAGGTGAAGGCAAGTCCGAGTATAACAGATGCACATAGGCCCCGGGCCACATCCTGACACTGTTTCTTACAAGAAGGGGGGATTTCGGGGGGATGCATTAATCCAGGTCGGAAATACACCTTGTTCCCCGAGGGAGGATTTTGGAAGGAAATACCACCCGCAAAGTCCCCTTTTGGAGCTGGCCTTTCCCTTTCAGGTACATCATCCTTCATTATGTACCCCCAGGGTAGAATGTATACGGGGCTCGCAAGACGTCCCTCAGCCCCCAGCCGCGCGGCCACTGCGGGGTCCCCGGGCGGGCCAGGGCGGCGGTGACGCAGGAGGCGGCGGGGCCCCGGTGCGGCCGGCGCGGGGAGGGGGCTGTTCGGCCCCGGCCTATCAGGACGCGCGGTGTTTCGGGTGCGGGGAGGGCGGGGGCCTCCAGGTTTCCTCTGGCCCGCCGCAGCGCCGCCTGCCGAGTTCCGAGCGAGCGCGCGGAGCCCGCGGGGGGTCTCCGGGCGCGCCTGCTGGTCCGGGTTTTCCTCCGCGGCTCCCCCGCCCTTTCACGTCCGCCTCTTTCTCCAACCAGACGCGGCTCCGACGGCGCTCGGCCTCCTGCTTTTCGGACTCCCCGGCTCTGCCCGCAGCGCGCGTCGCCCGGTAGCTCATCGCCTGGTGTCCGCGGGCCCGGCGCGGGCGCCTCACCCCGGGCGGGCGGCGGTAATGCCGCTGCCGCCCTTGCGGCCGGGCAGGCAGCTGGCGGCGGCCGCAGTCGGAGCGCGTTCGGCGCTGGCCGGGACGCCGCCCTGGCCTGCGCTCAGCTCCCGCGGCGGCCGCGGGGCGCCGGGGCCCGGCGCGGCATGAGGAGGAGGCTCGGTGCAGGCGAGCGCCCAGCTCCTCGGCCCCCAGGGCCCCCGCGGGCCCCCTCGCTTCGCGCGCGCCGGTTGCGGCCCCGGCGCCCACGCTAGCCCCGCGCAGGCACGAGACGCCGCGGCCCGGAGCAGGAGGCGGCGCAGGCCTGCCAAGAGGACGCGGGCGGCCCGAACCCTGAGCGCGGGGCTTCGCGGCTGGACCCCACCGGGCGCGGGTAGCGGAGCCGGGCGTGCTGCAGTTCGCTGCCCCTCTCCGCAGGGGCGCCGCGGCGCGCAGCCTGCGCCTCTCCGCACCTGCAGCCCCTCCTCCCGCCGCTGCCTGGCGCCTCCTTGCCCTTCCCAGGCCTCCTCGGATCCCCCCGTCCTCTCTACCCCTCCACCTCTTCCCTCCGCGGCCTCCGCGCCTCCCCTCCCCCGACTCTCCGGCCTCCCATTCATTCTGTCCGCTCCCTCCCATTGCCTCCTCTCCGCTCGGGCCCTGTCCCCATAGCCTCCCCGCTTGGACTCCGCTGCAGTCTTGGGGTTCTCAGCACATTTATGGAAGTTTAGGGCCTGGACAGTGGCCCCGAGTCCGGCCTGAGAGCGCAGCCTGGGCTGCTTGCCGGGAAGAGGAAGATGTCTGTGCTCAGGCGGATGATGCGGGTTTCCAATCGTTCCCTCCTCGCCTTCATCTTCTTCTTCTCCCTCTCTTCGTCCTGTCTGTACTTCATCTATGTGGCCCCGGGCATCGGTAAGCACCGAGACACACCCTCGCTTATCCTGGTCACATCACAGGCAGCGCAGGCTGTTAAGGATGTTACTTCTGGGATTTGGAAGCTGTTTAAACAGGGGCCCGCAGAAAAGCGTTTAGTTTGAAACGTTGTTTCAGACGTGTCAGACTGCTTCAGAGCATGGCTTTGGTATGTGAATTTTGTTAATGCATGCATTTGGTTAATGTATGTTTGTTAATAACTTAAAAGATTCATTAAGTAGACACAGCAAAAATTAGTGTGATGGCCTGGGATGCCCTAGTCGCTTTCTTGAGTGTTCATGGCAGCTTTATCCATTTAATGTTAAGTCTTTAAGCCTAAACTGAGTGCTTAATCGTAGTTTTATTCAAACACCCTCGGGTATAAGAACTGGTTGTAAAAATATGGAGGAGCCAACAGCAGGGAATCTGATTGAGTCCAACGGTGTATGTATTCTAGGGTCTTGTGTCGCTTTTTTAGAATGGGGTCAGTGGACATTTGTGCCATACTTGGGGAATTTTAAGGCGATGAGTTGTCTTGTAAAAACAATGCCTCATTATTTTAGTTGCTTGGGTCTGATTTTCAAGGGTGGGTTGCCTTTGCTACCTGTTAAGATGACTTCTGAGAAAATAGTGATTAAAATAACCATTATTAAGGGGACTTGTAGATTAAACTGTTAACCTGTTGTATCATTTTTTGGCCTTTGGTGCAAAATACACTTTTGTAAAATCTACTTGAATTAACTTATTTATTGAATATACTAATTCCTCTTTCCCCTTTTGCTGAAAAGGAGCCAATGCGGCGTTAATTCTAGGGAATGAGAAATAGGAACTTTACATAAATATTAAAATACGTCGTATTTCCAAAACTTTTTCTGAGTTTTTTCTGGCTACTGTGTATTTAATGTTCAGTTACTTAGTAACAGTGAGCATCTTCTCTCATTTCTCCTTACACACGAATAGTCGTTTGAACCAGTGCTGTTTGTGCCGAGTTAGCTACAAATGTAATGTCCCTTACAGAGTGAAAACACTTGCAGAATTGTGAGATGGAATTATCAGGGCATTGTCTTGAGTGTAGTAGATTATTGTAATGAATTGCAGCAGGGAGGAAGATGGAAACCTCATCCAGACTGCTTCATTTCTTAAAATTACTATGAAACTTTTTTTAAAATAAATTTTTGGGTTCAGTGAGATGTATAAACAAGGTGATGATGTTTGAGAAGAAATGGATAGTTGAAACGTTGATATATCCTAAAATAGAAGTTGTAGGGTAAAGTTTGAAGAATATTTTAACATTATTGCAGTTTTCCTTTAGGCCAGAAATAAACAAAACCTCATAAAAACCTACCCCTTGAAGCCTATAGTACTGATGACAGTGGATTTGATATTATCTAAGACATTCAACAAAGGTGTTTTTTTTTTTTTTTTTTTTTGGCCATTTTGGAGTCTTATAAATTAACTCGTCATTCTATAGCATTGTTTTACTTTCTCATGTAACTCTTCAAAAGTTGGACGTCTTTGGGGTATGTTATTTTACCAGGGATTTAACTTTGAAAGATTTTGGTGAAAAACTTTTTTTTTTCACACTTAGATAACAATTTTCCCACTTTCTTAGTATTATGAGTAACATGTTGAAGTTATGTTACTCAAAAAGCTAACCAAAGGAAATCAGAATTCTAGTCATCCTTTTTTTTTTTTTGAAGTTAGTGCATCAGTATATTATTTGGAGATTCTTAATTCGTGTGAAATACTGATAGATTTTTCTTCAAATGCTTAATGTTTGCCATAGAACAGTCACTGAAATAAGGTAAAAATTTTGGCAAATGTCTTTTAGGCAATTAGATTGACATGGCTTAACCTACTCTGTTTTTGTAGGTAATATAAATGATAATAAAGAAGTTATTAAAACCAGTTAGAAGAGTGCAAACCAAACACTTACGCTGTGAACTTGTCAAGCTGAATCTATTTCCAAAACCCTGTACCATTTAGCAAAAGAAAAAAAACAAACAAACCTCTTTTTTAATATTGTGTATCTTTAAGTATTGGGAAGCAGTTTTCCAAAATTCAAATTTTTGCTTGAAAGTTTGAATTTTATCGTTGGCAACAAATACTGTCAGTTTTTCTAGAAGTGTCAGGCTCACTTTGCTCATTTTTGAGAAAATGTAGGTCAGGTACACAAGTTTAAATAACCATAGTTTTTCAGTTGTCCTTTCAAGTAAAGATGATGTTCCATGAAAAATACGGCTCGTTGAGTTCCTACTGCAGCAATCAGTTGCACAAGTGCTTTGGTATGCAGCAGAAATGTTTTATGCATACTTCCTATTTTGTCACAGATTTCTTATTTATGAGGCATATCCAAAAGTCATTAGGTTCGTATAACTACTTTTTATTCAATGTACATAGATTTTTCTTGAAATAATAACTTCAAGAAAATAATTCATATGTTAGCCTGAATTATATATTGGGGCAAAATGTGTTTATGACTAAAATGTATGTTGTATGAGTACTTTTTATGTGCCATAAGTAAACGTTTCAAATCTCCTCTGTTAAGACATTACTATTAATCCTGCCATAGCAACCTGTTTGGTAGACTTTAATTCTGTTTCCCTACTTCTTTTCTGTCCTGAGACCTGTGGATGTCATGGGCCTTCTTCCCAGGCAGATCTTCCATCACTTTAGTTCCTCCTCTTTGCTATCCTGAGCAAATACACCACACAGTTGTAGGCAGCATAATCTGTTTAGTTTCCATTGTTTTCATATGTTGCTCAGCATTTCTGGACTATTTGAGTCTTCAACTACAGTGAGTTCCATAGAACTCAAAGCTCATTATTTTCAAGGAGACATTTTTCTTGACTTGTCTAATGGATATAGGAAACACAGGGATAGTCTTTACATTATAAACCTTAGTACCCAGAGAAACTTGATGGCAGACACCTGCCCCCTCACCACACCATAGAAGTGGTGGAAGTGGTAGAAGTCCATGGACAAATTGCTCTAGCCCACCCAGTAGAGGTCGGAGCCATAAATTGTTTCTTGTTCTGTGTCTGCCTTTGTGCATAATTGCAAAAAGATGAGTGCAGTTGTTTTGGCTTGACTGGGTTGAGAATAGAATTGCACTTAATAGGAAACCTCTTTCCATGTAACTTCCAATATAACTTCATTTTCTTGCTGTCATATCAAATATGAGCTGACTTATAAGTTCATTCAACAAATAAGAGTGGTCCACCCAAGAGAGGCTATGCATTGTTTGAGGTATGGAAGACAGATGGCTAAGACTCAGTTTCTTCCCTCATGGTACAATGGTATGAACTCCATAAAACGGAAGGCATGTGGTGGGGAGTGAGGGCTGGTTAAGGATTTCCAGAGGAGAAAGTGATTGAAGTGGGATGGATAAGATTTATTTGGCCTTAACAAAGGGATCCTAGTCAGAGAGAGCAGCATAAGCAAAGAAAGATTCTGGAAAATAGCAGTAGCTCCTTCCAGCTACTGCTTAGTGGCACATAGGCCGGGTTACTGAAGGTCTCTCTGGGGCTCCAGTGCCCATCTCTGGTGTTCAGGTGCTTGAGGTCTCTAAAATTCCTGGCAGAGAGAGACTGGGTTTTGTTCTCACAGCTTTATCAAAGCTGTCTATGATTACAAAATAAATTGATAGTGCCTCTATCAGTGGGGCAATGTAATGGGAGGAGATTGCATAACTTCCCTGGGAGTGGGGATTTCACTGTCCATTTGACTCACCAGAAGTCCTGACCTTTCCTTTACACACTGACGGGCTGTTTTGTTCCCTGGGTAGAGGTGAAATCTGGTTGGGCCACTTTGGTCTGACTTCCTCTGGGCCCTTGGAGGAATTATCTGGCGGGTGCTTTGTTATTTGGGTCTCCCTGGGGTATGTGCCCAGCTGGGAATGGTGGAGGTGATGGTGCTGTGTGGTCAAGGTGTGGGGTCTGTGTGCAAGCATGTATGTTGGGAGAGGTGTCTTAGGTCCTTTGTTCAGGTTCCCTCTTCCATTTTGGCTGGGGTTCTTCCTGGGCTAGCACAGAAGGTGGCTAGTTGCCCTGCAGGTTTCTTATCATAGCCCTTTAGCCTCCTGCCCAGGCAACTGGGCCTGGCTATGTTCTTTGGAACTGTTATAGTCTGATTTTTGTTTCAAAGGTCTTTCACCCAGTTCCCAGAACACCCAGTGTTCTGATCTGCATGGCCCGTTTCAGGAGTTTGGATTTGGGCCATCATATTGGGCAACTGTTTCCCCGGGCCTCCCTTACTGGCCACATGTTCCCATGTTATTTTTGTCCTGTGAGTAGCAGGAAATGTCAGAAGTTTTGAAAACAGTGCAGTCCATTGTTTTAGAGTGACCCTTCTAGCATGAGGGATGGGTTATATGGGGCAATAGACAATAGAAGATTAGAACTATCGTGGTTGGTAGTTGCATCAGGGTAGAGTTGAATAGATGGGAAGAGTGGGTTTGAAGAAACAGGAAAAGCTTTAAGATGAGGCTTGGATTCTAGCTTAGACAATCAGGTAGCTACTAATAGAGAGTATAGAAAGGCACGTTTTTAGGGGGCTATTTTGATTTTAGAGAAATTGAGTTGGGATCCCTGTGTGATATCCAAAAAGAATTAGTAGGTAGGCAGATTAAAGTCAGAGCTTGCAACCCAGGAGAGAGATTTGATTGTCTTCATCATGTAGGTGAATGGTATTTACTTATCCTCCAACACACCTGAGTAATAAAACTCACTTCTGCAATTGGAAGTGACTCACTGTGTTACTTACTCTGAAACATGGAATCACAGGGGTTAAATTGGAATACAGAGGAAGACCAAGTATAGTTTGAAAGTATCCCATGAGATTCGCTACCCTTCTCACTCCCCAGCCTTTGTTGCAAAAGAGTCAGTAGGTCCATTCCACTCTCAGGAGATGATATGGCTTTCCTAGAGATCGTTTCCACAGTCAGATTGCTATTCCGAGCAGCATATGTAACTCAGCCGTGTCTTTTCAGTGTACCCTAATCCAAATCCTGTGGCCTTGTGGGAAATTAGGTAATATTGAAGAGAAACTTGATTCATTGAAATCTGGCAGTGCTAACTGCTGTTTTCCACCTTAGCCTTCCTTTTATGAATACATTTTAGGTTTGTTAATGTGGCAGAATGAGGCAGTGATGTGTTTTTTCTGCAGCAGTGCTTATCATTACTGCCTTTAAGTTTATTAAAGATAAAAATAGCCATGTCTGTGATTACTTTTAGAAGAGAAACTTCTAACCTAGGTTTGCAGTATCCATGTGTAATAGGTATTCCAAACACTATTTGTGATTTGGTTGGGAACAGAATGCATTTTCCTTTTGAGGCACTGTCATACACAGTAGTTAATTTCATAACCCATCCTCTGGAAAGCCTGTTTCTCACAGGTTATCCTGCAGGGCTTCTCAGGGCAGTTGGCCTTCTGGGCCTCATCTCTGGTGTTCTAGCTGTGGCTCTTCCTCTCACCCTCAGAGCCCATGGATTTTTTCCTCTGACCAGGGGCCCAAGGCCAGGGGAAGCTTGGGCACAGAAGCGTTGGTGTTTCTGGAGCCAGAGCTATGGGCAGAGCAGCCCCAGGAGCAAAATCCGAAAGGTAGCCCACTGCCTTGTCCGTTTTTGGAGATCTGCATCTTCCCTGCCACACCCGACCCCCTGCCAGGAGGGTTAGCCTTGTTTGTGAAATGAGAGAAGGAAGGACAGACTCCGGAAGACAGCCACTGCCTAAAGTGTCACACATTATTGTTGGAAGAGCTAAAATGTACACCTTAGGATTCCTGACTCTTTCTACTGTGCCTGAGTTGAAGGAAATGATCATTTTTGCCCTGGAAAATGGAAGATTTGGGGTAAATAATATGAGCTCTCTCCTCTTCAGTTTGAAGGAATACTGTATAGACGAGTGACAAAACATTTTTTGGATAGCCTAAGTTAGCAGTGAAGGTAGTGACAATGAGGCAGAGTTTAGGCTTATTGTAAAGAGAAAAAAAAAAAGACCAATCTTCTGACCTTCATCAGTGAAATAAGTGGCCTTATAAGTGCTCTTTTCCTTAAACATTGTCAGGTGAGGGTAGATGACTGTCTGTTATGGCTGTGATTACCCTGGCGAGGATGCTTTGCTTGGGAGCCTGGACAGACCTCTTGGATTCCCTTACACTCTGTTGCTCGGGGCTGTGTTTACACTGTGTGCTTAGACTCTGCAGCACCCTGGCTTATCTTGCACAGGGGCAGACCTGCTTCTCCACCTGTCCCCGCACCCACACTGTCTTTTGTGACTGCTTTTCCCTTTCAAACCTACCTTTCATGTTTGTCTTAAGTAGAAATGTGGAGGTGAGAGGGGAGACTGAGGTGAGATGTGTGGGAGGTGATTTTTTTCAGAGCTTGGGTTTCCTAGGTCGCCCTTGGGAGTTCCTCAGGCCTGTGTGTTTGCAGCATTCTTTTTCTAGTTCATTTTTTTGGCTGCCTTGGACCAAGCTGGCTTTTGTCACCACTTTTTTTTTTTTTGTTTGCCAGCATAAGCAGAGCAGGCTGTCCCCACCTCTTTCCTTTCCTCTTTTCTCCTTTCCCCCTTGTCCCTCTGAATCTGTTTGGTTTTTCCTTTTTAATTCTTGAAGGACACAGTGATTTAATATTTAAAAGGCATTTTGATCAAATTCTGCCTTTTTTCAGGATAATAACAGAATAATATACAAGTAATACAGTGATTCAACTCGAAGATCGATTCAAGTGAAGATTGAGAGTAGGTTTTCTGAGGATACCCATATGTCTTTAACATGCCTTTGGAAAATTAAGCATTTACTCCAATTATAATGAGCTATTTTTACCTCATATCTTGGGCCCACTGGAAACTTTCAGGTAGCACCCCAATTCTGTTTTTCTTCAGCATTTATGTCTTGTGGCGGGTCAGTTTGATTTGCTATGTTTCACGGTCAGACTGCCTGTGGACATAATTGGTTTTGGTCTTAGCAGAATTTACTTGAGTTTGGTTTAAGATACAGCAGTACCCCCTCCTCCTTTGAAATAGGAGAGTTAGCTTAAAGGATGTTTATGTCACTAGTTATATTTTTGGCTGTGAAGCACAGCAAAATGTTTAGGAAAATATACTTAGTAATTTCAAATCTTAATTTTTATTCTTTTTCTTTTGGAAGTATAATAAATACCGCTTTTTGCATGCATCTTTACTTTTATGGTTAATTACTTGAATTAGTGAAAGTCTTTGCCTTCACCAAATTGTTGTGTTACGTGTTCATTAAACATTAAACACACATACTCTTATGTCTGAATGAATTGTATATTCAAAAGCTATGTAAAAGAAGATTTATTTAATATAAGTTAAACTGATTTGGAAGGAAGGGTCTACTATTTTACTTGTTATAAATGTTATGTTTAGAAAATTACTACAAACAATAGTTTTCAAATATGTTTTTAAGGGTTATTTGAGGTAATAGGATTTAATAAGCTTATTTCCCAGGTCTTCTCATGGGAGATTCTGATTCATTTTTAACACATACCCAGATGATTCTGCACACTGGGAATGATGTTTCTGAAAAATACCCCAAATGGTTGGGAAAAAATAGTGCTATATACTTTTCTAAATTGATTATCTTACATCATTTCATAGAACTAATATTTCATAGAACTAATCTTATTGAAAACCTGATTAACTTGTTTATAACATCATGTTTTACTGGCAATAAAGATGGCTATATCATGGTGAAGCAACTTTTCCTTCAGAAGAGAAATGGGCAGATACGTTATTTATGCCAACCAGGAAAGTGTGTTCCTTTATGAGTCTGCAGTGACTAGGTGATTGGGTCCTAGGTCATCCTAAATTTGTTATTTAGTGTTTTTAATTATTAGAAAGATACATCATAATTCACTTAAGACCAATAAAACGTACTAAACTGTATAGCATTATAGGTTACCCAGTGGAAGTAATTTCAAAACATTTCCTAGCATTTGGCTAGAAAAGTCTTTTTATAATATCTTTACAGTAGTATATTTAAGTGACTATATGAAGTTTGTTACTATAAAATGATATCTTGATTGAATACTGTGACCTGTTTTTATATATTTGAGGCTAGTGTTAATATGATTTTACTGAAATCTTGTTACATATTTTGCCTTCCTGATAAGTTAATTGCTTAGAAATTATGACTTCTAATTAGTGCAATTTTCAGTTTGACTCGTAGGAAGAGAAGTTGGACATTATTTTCATTTGCATTGAGAGACCAAAGGTAGAGAAAAGATGCCTTGTTTACTGATTTGAAAATAAGCTTTGGAAGTCATTGAAATTCATTTCCTACCCAGTTCCGTTCTCTGATTCTTATTTTAGGCTCATTTTCCTTTCATGAATACTAAGTTGGAATTCTGAAAGGTATTTTAATTATGAAAACACAAGGAAATTGGAGATGATTATAAAACATATTCAAATAGTTCACATTTCAATTTTTCTCATTTTGACAGATTTCTTATATATGTGTATGTAGATACATAAGTAATATATGTGTGTATATATACATATGTATACACACTTATATACTCTGACATCACTAATTTTCAACAATTTTATAATGTTTCCTGGACCTGCTTATTTATGGCTTGGTCTCTTAGTCTGTAATGTCATTAAGTGAGTTTCCTGATTAGATTGTGAAGATCTGTTTAATTGCTTGCATTCTTCCTTCCCCAATTTCCTTATTTCCTCCTGATTCTACTTTCCCCAGTGTGGTTCATAACTCTCATAGGGCTCCTGTCATGCTTTAAAAAACCTATATAGTCATTTTAAGTGAATTACATGGTGCGTTAGCAAATGACAGGGCTGATAGTTATCTTTTGTTAGATAATGTTTTCATATCACTAGGTTCAGAGTCTACTTTTCAAATTATCAACTAGGGTTAAAGTAGGCTGAACTAATGATCTGGTCGTTGCAAAAGTCTTTCTAATGTTTTAGGCAGTTTGTGGATCTTGGTTCTTTACAGAGGAAGCCAAATGGCCCCTTAATTTTTGGCATTGCTTGGTAAACAGTAGGCACTCATTAAACACATGTGGATAAACATGTTTCCCCCCTGAACATTTTTAGTAAGATCATTGGGAAAGTTGGTTTTTACTTAAAAATGTTTAACCTTGATCAGTGTTCAAACACAAATAATCTCCAAAAATAACTTAAAGTTGTTAAAATGCAGAGTGGAAGTTATAAAGGCACCTGTCATAAAGAATTACTTGTTAATTTTTAGTGTTTGTATCTGCAAAGCTTGAGTTGTTAGCTAAGTTCTGAAATAGATCTGTGTGTGATCATTGTATTTATTGTTTGATAACATGGGGCTCTGAACACAGAATTCTTGCAGTCTCTGTATTCATTAGTCAGCTCATAACTTGAAAAGTAGAGGGAAGGATATTATAGGTTGGTAATAATTTGCATTGCAGATTTCCTTGAGTCCATACCTGGTTTTGAATTATTGTCACCATGGTTACACAAATAAGCACTTTGACATAAAAGAATTTTTTTTTTTAAGAAAACAGCCTGGCACAGCCTTGACATTTGTAATTTTTTTATTTTAATCCAAGTAATACCTTCCTTAGTCCTAGGTTTAGTATGAATAATATATCATATGTAATCTGGCCTAATCTTGTGGTTTACACCATTGTTATTGAAGATAACATATTTTCCTTTACCCACATGGATGAGTAATTCTTGGGGATTATTGAACAAGAGGCTAGATGTGGAAAGAAGACAATTTTCCAGCATCTGAAACAGATATTTAGAAGATTATTGTGAATTCTTAAAAATTCTTAGAGATACCTGATCCACATGTCTGTAGTTAATATTGAGTATGTATTCAGATTTTTACTTTTGTCCGTATTATTTCCTGTGTTCTGTAGATAATATGGGAAATCATTTTCCCCTCTGTAACTTTTAAGGATCCTTTCCGGCTTTCTCCTCTTTGTATTAAAGGAAATCTGGTTTATCCCTCATAGTTTCACTTCCCTCATAACTTTTTACAATGAAGATTTCTTTCTCCTTGTCTCTCCCTGTCCTCTGTGACCTTGAACCAATGTTTCTTTCAAATCCCTTCCCCTCGGAGTCACTCAGGCTTGTGCTTGAATCCTGAGTTTTTAGTTCTACCTATGTTAACTTCCCAGTTTGTTTTCTCATCTTCTCATGGAGAAAGTTGTACCTGTCATGGGGTGGTATGTTATTTTCCTAGGGTCAACATAACACACTCCCACATATCAGCTTGAAACCCCAAGTGTATTTTCTGAGTTATGGAGACCAGAAGTCTGAAATTAAGGTGTTGGCGGGACAGTCGGGGTTCTGGGGAAAATCCTTCCTTGCCACTTTCAGCTTCAGGTGCCTCGTGTTGGCTGGTGGCCACATCACTGCCGCTGTCTTCACATTGCCTTCGTGTGTGTGTGTCTGTGATAGTGTGTGTGAAATCTCCCTCTTCCTTTCTCTTAGAGTACTTGCCATTGGAGTTAGGGGTCACCTGGGTAATCCAAGATGATCTCCTCTTCTCAAAATCCTTAGTTTAATTGTATCTGCAAAGACCCCTTTCCAAGTGTCACATTCACAAGTTCTGGGAATTAGGATGTGGGCATACCTTTTTGGGAATTTCCATTTAACCAACTCCAGGTGGTTGTAAGAATTAAATGAAGTATACTTGGGTTATGTGTACTTACATATATTTGTATGTGGACTTTAGCTCAGTGCCTGACCAGAGTCAGCACTTAGTAAATGTTAATTCATCTCCTGCTCTTCAGAAACCTATGCCCGCCAAGATTCTATATTCCTGGAAGATTTCGGCAGTCAGTGCTCAATTCCGAATGTTCTCCTCTACTTTGTCCCCCACCTCTGTCCTCGTTGTTGACCACCAGGATGTCCAGCTCTTGTCTTTCGTCCTCACTCTGCCTGGCCATGCCTTGTGTGTCAGCATAGCTGTGGCCTGCTCTGCCTTGCACCTCTGCAGACCACAGCCTCCCTAACCTTCCACTTCTGGAACTTTCTCATCTCTGTTAAAAGTTATGTCTCATCCTCACAATGACCTCTCGTTCTCTCCATCCACTTGGACCTTCCTAACTTCTGTTACTACCCATCTCCACTCAAGGTGGATTGTCATTCCCTGGCTGTGCACTGCCTCTGTGCACCTCAGAGCCTCTGCTTAAACTGTCTTGCCAATAAAAGGGATTTCCCTTCTTTCTGTTGTTCTTTTAGTGCCTTAAATTATTCACTCTTTCTTCTACTTTCTTCCACTCAGGCTGCAGACATGCTCAGGGCCCTCTTCTTCCAGAAAACCTTCCCCTGACCTTGCTAATCGCTTATTTTCCTTTTCTGAAACTTGCTGCTTTCACTTTCCACCAAAATCTTTACTATTTTCCTTTTGTTTCCATTGATTCCTGAAGCTGCTCTCTTGAAGGCTTACAGTGATCTCCTGTTGGCTTTTTAAAGAGGCTAAATGGTTGATGGTCAAGGGCTAGCTTGCTGGAGCCAGACTGCTGGGGGTTGGATTCTGGCTCCATCACTTACCAACAATTATGTGACCTGTGGCAAGTTATTCAACTCTATGCTTCCATTTCTTTATCTGTAAAATGGGAATAATAGTACCTACCTTAAAGAGTTGCTTGTCAGTGTTAAATAGGTTAGTATATATAAAGTATGCCTGACAAAGAGAATATGCTGAATTTTTAAAGCTGTTTTTAAGTCTTTCTCCTTAGCATCTGCAGCATTTGACATGGTTGACCTCTCCCTCTTCTTTAGTCCATTAGTGTTTTCACTGTGCTCAAGCTGAGATTAATTCACTTTGGGGTATTTTGTCTTTGTGCTGCCTGTTTGTTGTCTGTCTTCATACATCAGATCTTCACCTTCTTATCTCCTTTTTGGTTAATTTTTCCTCTGGAAATTTATCACAATATTACACCTTTTACATTTATTGTCTCCCCAAATTGTATTTCTAGCCCTCTTTTAGCTTCAGTCCTACGTTTATAACCGCATCTCAGATTGCCTGACCAACATCATCCTCTCCCTCTCAAAATCATTTATTCACTTGACTTTTGTTAAGAGACCGGGGAACTGTGGCAGCATGTCATAGCACCTAGGAACAGAGATGTCAGGATCACAGGGATACTGCGTTGGCGTCCTGCAAAGCCCAGGCAACAGTTCTAGATTCCTGCAGACAGGCACTGAATCCTTACAGCACTGTCAGTGAGTAAAGCTGGATGTGGAAAGGGGCTGGGAGGCACAGTTTTATAGCAGATGTATCTCTTAATTTTCTTAAGTGGAGAATTAGCCAAGTTCATAAATCTCTTGCCTTACAAACTCAGGATAGAACGCCTGGCCTAGAAGCTTTCATAAACTGTTGAAGATAGGTTTTATTCTTTAAAAAAATTTTTTTTTTGAGATTTTTTTTACCCCCTGGGAAGCAGAACTGGTAAATAAGTTAGATTTATGCCTCACAATGCAGAGTCTAATAGAAAATGAAATTAGAGAACACAACAGCATGGCTTTAAGCAGTGGTAGGTTTCCCTATTTGTTTTCTGAAATGAAGTTTCTTATAAATTGGAATAGAAATTTTAGACAAGGATTTTCTCTACCCAAAGACTTGCCAGTAAGACATTACATTTTATACTACCACTAATAAGCAAGTATTGGGTTTGGGTTAACATAGTTTCATATTTGGAAAGCAGACAGTTGGAACCATTCTTGTGCTGGTTTAGTGTGTCTTGCAATGCTTTGACATAGCACTTTCTTCCTATTAACCACTCTCTATTTAAACACAGCTTCATTCCCTAATGGGTTCTGATCTTTAGGGATTAGACCCATGAGGACCATTAACCTGAGGAATGTAACTCAATTAGCTGTAAATGATTTGAAATAAATGAGTAGACTTTCTGTTTGGAGAAATTGCTATCTAGCTTTTCTTAATTTCAGTCTTCATTCAACTATTGAATAGTATATGCACTCTTTTGATAAATCACTTTTGTTAGAGGTACCATAAAAAATCATTTTTAAGGCCAGGTGCAGTGGCTCACACCTGTAATCTCACCACTTTGAGAGGTTGAGGCAGGTGGATCGCCTGAGCTCAGGAGTTAAAGACCAGCCTGGGCAACATGGAGAAACCCCATCTCTATAAAACAATTAGGTGGGCATAGTGGCAGGTACCTGTAGTTCCAGCTACTTATGAGTAGTAAGGTGAGAGTAGACAAGGAGACCATGCCTGTCTGAGATGGGAGGATTGCTTGAGCCTAGGAGGTGGAGGTTGCAGTGAGCCAAGATTGAGCTACTGTACTCCAACCTGGGTGACAGAGTGAGACCCTCTCTCAAAAAAGAAAAAAAAAATCACTTTTTTCCTTAACAGTTTCGTTACCTACAAGTTATATAATTTAAAAAAATGCTTCTAGGAAACACAATAATGCATAGAATGCTTCTACTTGGCGTCTTGTTTCTTAGGCCAGGATCAGTTCTGGAAGTCCCAGTTTTTTGCCTTAGGCTGAGTTCTACTACTTTGTGGCAAGTTTGCTTTTTACAGTTTGGCGTAGCACAAATATAAGACGTCCATATTATTGACAACAAATTCCATTTGTGACTTTAGAATTAAATAATCCAAGGTGCTGCAGTGCTGCAAACCAGCTGGCATTAGTGATCTGTGTGATGCTGCCCCGCCCACATCATTTCAGTTAAATTTTGGACCTTCATTTAGGCAGAGTTGTTAATGTTAGCTTGTCTTTTATTGAACATTTTCCTACATTTTTGGTTGGCTGTTCTTTTAGTTTTCTTTTTTCTCTTCATCTCTTTTTTCCATTTTTAAATAATTATCAAAGATAAATTTATTGTTGTAGATACTTTTCATTAAAAAATGAAAATGGATTAAGAAATTAGAAAAAGTCTAAACATATAAGAATGAGATCAGAAACTAATATATTTAAAATAGAGGAAAACAGAATTGAGATATTCAAGACAAATTATTTAAATATAAGCAATAGAATAGACAAATATGACACGTCTTATCAAAAAGAAAAGGGAATGCTTGCTCTGGCAGCAAATATACTAAAATGGGAACAATACAGAGAAGATTAGCATGGCCCCTGCTCAAGGATGACATGTTTATTTTCAAATTTTAAATAGAAAAGTAAAGGGAGAAAACACAATTAAAAATCAAAAGTAGAGGAGATGCAAAAATTATATGAGATCATGCACAGCTTTACCTAATTTGAATATCTCAATAAAACTGTTGAATCTCTGGGACAAAATAATTACTCCAAATTGAATCAAGAATAAGTAGAAACTGAAATACACCTAATATAATTTCTGGCAGAGGGCAGGCATTCAACAAAGCAACAAATTGACTACAGTCAAAGCCTCGAAGGCTTTGGAACAGGGGTCTGTTTACAGCTTTTTTTTTTTTTTTTTTTTTTGAGACAATCTTGCTCTGTTGCTCAGGCTGGAGTGCAATGGCACAATTCTGGCTCACTGTAACCTCCACCTCCTGAGTTCAAGTGTTTCTCCAGCCTTCGCCTCCTGAATAGTCGGGATTACAGGCGTGCGCCACCACGCCCGACTAATTTTTTTTGTATTTTATAGTAGAGACGAGGTTTTGCCATGTTGGCCAGGCTGATCTCAAACTCCTGACCTCAAGTGATCACCTGTGTTGGCCTCCCAAAATGCTGGGATTATAGGCCTGAGCCACCATGCCCTGACATTACAACTTTTAGATGACTTCTTATGAGAGGTCAGTTCAAACTTTTAAGGATTTAATATCTGCCACACTGCATCAGTTATTTCAGAGTTCAGAAAATGATTGCAATGTGTATAGTCTATTTTATGAAAGTAACATTGAGAGCAAAACCATAGATGGCCAAAAAACCACAAACCTTACTTATGAATATATATTAAATAAATTGTATGAATAAGTGTTTCCCCCATATGGTCTATTTATTTATTTTAAATAATTTCAACTTTTAGATTCAGGGCAGGCATGTGCAGCTTTGTTACATTGATATGTTGCATGATGCTGAGGTTTGGAGTAAGATTGACCCTGTCACCTCGGTAGTGAGCATGGTACCTGATAGGTAGTTTTTCGACTTCTGCCCTGCTTTGTCCCTCCCTCTTCTGGTAGTCCCCAGATTCTGTTGTTGCCATCTTTATGTTCATGAGTACCCAGTGTCTAGCTCCCACTTACAAGTGAGAACATGTGGTAGTTGGTTTTCTGTGCCTGCATTGATTCGCTTAGGATAATGGCCTCCAGCTGCATCTATGCTGCTGCAAAGCACATGATTTTGTTCTTTTTTATGACTGTGTTCTTCATTCTTTTAAAGTCCAGTTAAGTACAAAAATGTAAAAATGTGTTGTATTTGTAACCCAGTATAGTAAATTCACACGTCAGCAAGTTAAATATAATCATAGGACTACTTTTTAGAAAGCCTGTAGACAGGCTCTTAAAAATGACATCTGTAAAGCTTATGTGAAACCTGGATTTCTGTTTCTCTCTTTTTTCTGGATTGAAGTTGAAAGAAGTTTTATTTTACTCTGCTTCTCTAGTAGTTTTATTTATGCTGTGCTCATATGTACTTTGAGCAAGTTTACATTTACATAAAAAGTGGAAAAGAAGGTAGTAAACATTAAGTTTCTCTCATCCCTCTGTTCCATCTTGAGAAAGTAGAGCAGGACTCAGAAAATTAGTCAGCATTCTTAATTTTTTTTTTCAGCATTCATCTTTTGAGAGTATCATTACTGTGTTCAGAGACAGCTTATCTTAAAATTGAGTCATTAACTGAGACTTGCAGTTTCTTGGTTTTTGCCATGGTAGCGAGTTGCTGCCTCTCATCTGAATGGAGTTTATGATTTGCTAGCTTTGTGTTTAGAGGCTTTAAAGAAGGGTGCACTACTTGCACATCTGCCTTGTGAAAACGAGGAGACTGAGATCCAGGGAGCTGTACAAAGTTATGCGTAGCACTAACAGAATTGGGACCAGGAAAGGAGTTTCTGACTTAGTTCTGTGCCTCTGGGGAGTCTAGACATCTCAAAAGTCAGGGATTTTTGTGATCTTTGTCAATTTACCAGCTTTTCCCAGCGGAAGAAATTAGGAGCCTATTTTTGAAGCACTTATTGTGAAGAATTAAATTGACTCGCTTTAAAAATACACATTGATTTTGATTTTGTTTACTTTTAGCGATCCTGGTAGATAGATTTGTGATTGAAAGGGAGCGTAAAAGTTTAACTCTTAGAAACGGCCCAAACAGATACTGATCCTAGATCACTCTTCCCTGCAAACACATCCAAGAATTTTCAGGACCATTGCAAGATCTTTATTCATACTGGATATTATGGGATTTATAAGGAATCTTAGACTTTGTGAAGTTTTTGGTGTGAAGAAATTAATATATAAACTGAATTTGATAACTGTAGGATTGAGTACTTGTAATAAAATGCCTTTTTGAAATTTCTAAGTATATTTTATAGTAGAAAATCACTTATGGATGTGGGGGTTCATTATGATACTTTGTTCAGTTAGTTTCATTCTATTTGATAGATGGATATTACCACATTATTTTTTTGTTTTTAAAAATCAGTTTGTTTTTGTAAGTTTTTATAGTAGGCAATATTTTATATTTCTATTTCCCTTTTGAATGTGCTGATTGAGTCAGTTTATGTTTATTGGGCATTTCACCAATTCTGAATATTATTTTATTAAATAAAAAAGCTTACTGAGCTATGACATTCTTTCTCTATTTTTCTTTTGTAGCCAACACATATCTCTTTATGGTACAAGCTCGAGGTATAATGTTGAGAGAAAATGTGAAAACAATAGGTCATATGATCAGACTGTACACAAATAAAAACAGTACGCTCAACGGTACAGGTAAGACTACTTTCTGCTTAACCCCTTGTTGTAAAGCAGTCAGCCAAATATTTTACAGTCTGTCTTGCCTTCAGGTAACTTCCTGTTAAAGATGAAGTTATCTTCCCCCTAAGCATCCTGGTAGATTATTTTACTGTGCGAATCAAGACTGTTACCTATTTTAGGATGTATGAAGGTGTGGTCACAAAAGTGATGGGGTTTTGTGCAGATACTTAATTCTTGCAAACAAATTAAAATATAGAAAGCTGCTTCAACATTTTCAGTTCATATATTTAAGAGAAATTAACCAGAGAATAATTTATTCATCTTCATGAGCCATACTACCATGTCTATGTTCATTCTAGTTCCTAAGTTGTTTTTCCAACTAGGTCTAGAAAATAGTTGTTTTTAATTATAGAAGATTGTTAATAGTTTTATAGCCTTTTTAATGAGCTAAAGGAGACATTTTATAAAATTGGAAATTGGCAGCTGCTCTTATCTTTGTAAAATGTTACCTGGAAATAGAATCTCCATTAGAATCCCAGGATATTAAAATCGAATAGGCTGAATCAGTGATTTAATGATGGTAGAATTGATGTAAATAGATTTAACTACTGTGGAAGAATGTTAAAGCTCTTTTATGGCAGTTTTGCCAGTGTATCCCAAAGTATTATTAGGTGTTACTTTAAAGGATTCAGTGGGGTTGTCAGTTGTTGCACTCTTTCTGGTCTCATTTTGAACAGTTAAAGATTTAATTTGTGTTAGCAATTCTTCTTTGTGTCATTGTAAACCTACACATTCTACTAAGAGAAAGTCTGTTTTCCAACTGTAGGTATTCTTTCTTACATGTATGTCAAGGTGGGTCATAGTTGTAGAGCCTTCTAAACATTTAAGACTGTGACCCTCATAAAAGAGATCTCAGACTGACATCTGGTGTGTATCAAAAAAAAAAAAAAGACTGTGACATATTTTTCTCAATTTAATAGCACATGTGCTTTTATAAAATCCATTCTAGTCATTTGCCTGATATGTTTATGATGTCACAAATCAAAACACTCTTGTTTTAATTTTTTAACCTTGAGGGAATTTTTTTTAGAAGGACTGTCTCAACATAGTTGATGTTTTAATACTACAGTAAAAGTCTCATTAACTGTTCTTTAGCATGAATGAGTCTTCTGAATAGTAGGTCAGTTTTAGAAATTTAAACATTTTAGAAGCTTCTGTAGGATTTGTGTTGGTTGAATAAGTTGATTGTAAAAATGTTCACTGAAAGTTTATTCAACTGAAAGGAAATAAACATCTTTGAGTTGGTGCATTTGTGTGAATGCTAAAAATTTGTGCATATCAGATTGTTTTCCCTGGGGAATGAATAAAGGATATGTGTGGATGTTGAGCTTGATTGGGAAGAATAATTACCTGGGTAAGACAATCTTTCCCCACCGTACCCTGCAACTAAAACAAACAAACAAAAAAACAGGGAAATCCTTTCTTTCTCTCACCAAGTCATAGTTTCAATAAAGACCAAAGAACCAATGCATACTTTGATTAAAGTTTGCTTACTTTTATGAACCTTTGAAAACTTTTCATAGGGTTCCTTTACTGGTGGTAAAACTGTTCTCGGGAAACAGTCATTGTATCCATTAGGAATTGGGTTTGGATGTAAGAGAGACCTGTCTGTGGTGGTGTAAACACATGAGGCTTTCTGTTCTCATGTGAAAGAACTCTGCAAGCTGGATATATGTGGCTGATGTGGAGGCTCCTTAAAGTAAGTCATCACATGCTTTTCATTTTCTGCTGTCTGTCATGTAGCTCCCTGAACTCATAGTCTAAGATGGCTGCTTCGGCACCATCTTTGTGTTTGAACTTGGGTCAGTAGGAAGGAGGAAAGGGAGAGCAACGAAGAACAAATAAGGTACTCCCTTTTCTGGAGCCTTCCCAGAGGTCCCACACAGTATTTCCTCATACATTTAATTGGCTAGAACTTAATTGCATGCCCACATGCAATAACACCGGGAAATACAGTCTTTGACCTGGGTATGCTGAAACTCTAGTGAAACTAGGGTTACCTAAGGGGAAAGGGAAAAATGGAGTTTGAGTGAGCAATGAGGCTCTGTCATGTTCATTTAGCCAACATATATTTAACCAGCTATTGGAGACACAATATTAAGGAAAACAGTCTCCCTTTATGTGAGAATCTCTTGGCCTCTGGGAGAAATGGAAATGTAAATAGTTATTCATAATGCAACTGGTTATTTCTACATAGACTTCTATAGATATATTCTCCAAAGAAGAAGATAATGGCCTATAAGTGTCCAAAAAGAACTGAGCTTTAGAGGAGAATTGATTAATATGCAGTGGCTCATTTAAAATTTAACACTAAATGATAAATAGGTTGTGATAGTTATAAGCACATTTGATTTCCAAAAGGGGTTTTTAATCCTGTACCTGACTTTCTGTGGCATCAAATATAAATAGATGTATACTATTTTTGTAAAGAAATCATATACTCTCATAATCAAATGGTGCCATGTAGCCTGCAGAGCCAGTCAAATTATGAAACCAAGATGTATTCAGTGAATTCACCTAATTACTGAAGCAGGTAAGGGCCATGCAGTGTTAGAGTGGATAGGTTTGTTGGAAATAATCCAGCACACTTCCTCTGATGGATACATGAAGTGAGGTGCCCAGACACTGCCAGACTGACAAGTCAAGTTAGTGGGAGACAGACTAGAACTCTCCTCAGTTTCTAACACCTGTTTTAAGCTGCTGTTTAGCAGGAAAATAAAGCCATTAAAGGGTGTTCTTTGGTCCTGTTCTCCTTTTCCTTTAAGTGATAAGGTCCAGTGAGAATTAGTAGGGGATCCATCTGGCAGTTTTCATTCTTTGTTTCCCTTTTCTTTGGTTGTGTTTCCGGAAGGGAAGAAGAAAGCAAGGGGCCCAGAGCTCATTTTATTTTTATCCATTCATTAGATGAAATAATGTCTACCTTTTATAGCAGTTGTGGTGGATCTCAAATGCATCTGTCATACACAACCTTTTAAATGGTTCCTGACTTTGAAAACAGTGGTTATACATGATGGACATTGCTCACCTAACCACTTTTGTAGGAATAATGATTTTGTGGGTTTATTATGGTATCATCTCCAAAAGATTAATTATTGGCTGTATTATCATTTGTGAGGTGTTTATTTACAGTATGTTCCTACTGTGTTGTGGGTACTTTATTAGGTGCTAGAAATTAAAGACAATTTGATTTGAATTAAAAGAGATATTCAGAGTAGTGGCTAGGGTGGTGGATAGACTATATACACATAATGCATTGGGAAGACACAGATACCACTGGACAGAGTACTCAAGGAGTGTGGAGGTGTTACTGTAAGTCTGGCAGTGAGTTGAACTCCTTACAGTGTGGCCAAGAATAGCACATGTTTAACTCTAAAACTTTGTATTCAATGAAATAAATATAATGATATTGTGTAACTTGAAGCCACTTAAAAAATTTTGGTTCTTTAAAAACTGATAAAAGTGATGGAATGTGTACTTTTGTGATTCAGCCATTCTAGCACTAAAATAAAAACTGGAACAAATCTCTATGGCCCTCCTGTGGCCATCCGACTCCCCAGAAGGAGTTAATAGTTTGTTTTGCAGAAATGTCTAGAGAGCCAAGCACTTCTGTGAGTTGGATATGGGTTTAGAGAATCAGAGCATGTGGCTAAGAGAAGGAGCCCAATCATTAATTATAAGAATTAATAAATTATGCAGAGTAAGAAAATACTCTTAAAGTTAATGCATGACATTGAGTTACTTGAGCATTACATGAAAATGTAAATATTTTTCTGCCTCAGGATTATAAGAAAATGAGCCTTGGAACACCTCAAGGCAGATGACCCTCATGGACAAACTTACTCATTTTTTTTTTGTATTTTAAAATATTGTTATATCATAGTTGAACATCCAAGGACAACCTTATTTATTGTCTCATTCCTGTGACTGTGTAGTGTATAGTATGTTCTTAATAAAAATTGAAGAGATTCAGAAAAATTATCATCTCTATATAGCTAGCTCATCTTTTCTTTCTGGTGGTATGTGCAACAAAAGCTATCGTATGAACTCTATGTTGTGTGAGTGTGTGTGTATGAGAGAGAGAGAGAGAGAAGGAGGGAGAGAGCTAGCGAGTGAGCGCATATTAGCTAATTTATGAAGAACTTGCCATTCTATATTGTTTTAACTACTCATTCATATTGAAAAACTAAATAACTTTCTTGCATTTTTAAGTAGAACTTTTTATATCTTAAAAGTAGAAAAGAGTAAAATAACAGTCTCCTAGTTCACTCCTCTCTGAGTTGCAATCCTCAGAGAGCTAACAGTTTATTATGTATTTGTCTTTATGTTTCTATCATGCTGTCTCTTGATTTATCAATTTTAACTACTCCTGTTATGGAAGAAAGACATTTAGTTGTAAGGTTATTCTTGTAAGGATATTGCCGAGTTTAAAATGAGGAAACTGAGGCCAGCACGAGACAAATTAAATTCCAGTTTATTTAGCTCCCGGGCGAGGTTCTGTGGCCCCGGGGGAGGGGGGGAGAGAGAGAGAGAGAGAGAGAGAGAGAGAGAGAGAGAGAGAGAGAGAGATAGCGAGATAGCCTCACCCAATTTTACCTATCTTTATCCCCAATATAATTGTGTCACAATTTAAATACAAATCAATATTGTTGATATTGTTAAAAGAGTGTATAGATAATGGTTTGTTTTCCTGAGTCTAGTTGTAATTATGTTTGTTTTGTAGATCTGTTTATTTTTTGTTGATGTTACTTGTTAACTCTTTTTTTTCCCCCAATTTGTGGAGCCTTCTTAATCTGTCACTGATTTTGCCTGAGCTCCTTAGGCACGTGAGTTGACCACACTAAGGGGGGTTTCCGAAATTCCTGTGCCATTGTCTTCTCTCTTCCAGTGCTGCTTTTGAGAAGTCTGTTGACCATCCTGATTGCAATTACTGTTCATGGACCAGTTTTTTCTTTCTGGAGACTTTTGGGATCTTTTTTGTATTGTTAAATTTTACAAAGAGCATCTTGGAGCTTTGCTTTTCTTCTCTTGCTGGGAGCAGACAGTCGTATCAATGTGGAATGTCTTATCCTTCAGTTCTCCAAAATGTTTTTATATTATTTCTTTGATAATTTTTCTTCCTGCTATTTTTCTTTCTGTTTGGAACTCCTATTATGTATTATCATTTCTCTCTTGTTTTCCAATTCTTTTTATTTCCTTTCTATCTTTCTGGGAGATTGCTCTGACTTTATTACAGTGCTTTGATTTTATTTTTTAAATTTTGGCAAACTTATTTTTAAGGATTCCTTTTGTTTGTTTTTTTCTTTTACTATCTCTCTCAAATAAGAATGTCTTATCTTCCTTTCCAGGAATATTGAAGATAAATAGGCAACTCTAAGGTATAAATCAAATAATTTGACTAGACATTGTAACAAAACTCATAACAATAGTAATCTTAAGCAGTTATATTGGGAGTAACAGAAACCCAATTCATGCTTTTTGCGCTCCCTCCTACCACTAGCAAAGTAGGAGTCCCCATAAAAAGGAAACCCTTTTTTTAAAAAAAAAAAAACAACTGAAATGTGACACATATCTAGATATATATACTAAAAGCATCTTAAGTAATGAATCAGGCCAGGTGTGGTGGCTTATGCCTGTAATCCCAACACTTTGGTAGGTCAAGGCAGGAGGATTGCTCGAGCCCAGGAGTTGGAGACCAGCCTGGACAACATGGCAAGACTCTGTTTCTACGAAAAAATACAAACTTAGCTGGCTGTGGTGGTGCATGCCTGTAGTTACAGCTATTAATAGTTGGGAGACTGAGCTAGGAGGATCACTTGAGCCCAGGAAGTCAGTGCTGCAATGAGCTGTGATCACAGCACTGTAATCCAGCCTGTGTGACATAGCAAGAACCTGTCTAAAAAAAAAAAAAAAAAAAAAAAAGGAAAAGAATCTGAACTTTATTAGACTTCCTTACACTTGCTTTTGCTTCGTATCTTTAAATGTTTCAGACACATGGGAAATACACTGAGCGTGGGCTATCAGAGCAGTGTCTGTGGTCTTGGTGTATCACTTGGCATACAAAACAATTAATTGTCCACTGAATTTCTCCTCCCCTTGTCATTTGGAGGGTTTTCCTTGTTAAGCATTTTCCATCACTCCTCCAGGGAGAGACAATGGGGAGGATTGTCTCATTGGAGCTTTCCCACTTCCTGGGAGAATAGGCTTTAGCAGTTGTACCATCGTTGGTCTCTATTATGTTGGGGTTTTCTGGGAATGCATTTACCTTAACACCTTACTGATGCCCTATGAAATTCATAACTGGGGTTTCTATGCAGTTCTTTGGAATTGGACCTTGTGGCTTCTGTTTCTTCCTTGGTACCCAGCCTGGAACCTTTGTCCATCCCCAACACCCTCTGCTTAACTGCCATGGTAGGGCCTCTTTCATTTGATAGCCTTGAAGGTGGCCTGAGTCTGCCATGAAGTACTATCCTGGCTCCCATGCTGCATCCCCACCAACTCCGTTGTGATGATGACTGAGTACTGATGTGAGGTAAAGGTGTGCAGGGAAGATGCTTAGTTTCTTTGGCTCCTCTCACATACTTCATATCTAATTTGCAGGATTCTGTCAATTGCCTGTGGGTCAGAGGGTTTAGCTTTTACAGTCTCTCTCATTGGAGTAGATTACTCAAGATTCAAAGAACATCTTTACATTTTCCTAAAGTGTCTGCTTGAGTTTCACTCTGTGGTACAGACACAGACAGATCCAGGAGACAGACAGTAGTTTAATGAGCTGTTTCCATCTCTCATTTCTTACTCATGCATGTTGATGTCATTCTCTTAGGCCAGCTTCCCTACAAAGCAGGAAACCTGCGTGTCATGGTTCCTAGATTTGTGTCTCAGAACTTTGCTCCAGAAAGGGACTGAAATGTGATCTCTCTGGTTCCATGTTCAAAAATCCCAAATCTGTGACTATCTCATGGGTTAGGTGCTCATCTCTGAACACTTATAGCTACAATTATTAACTATTTATCTGGGCCTGGGATTGTTCTCAGTGTTTCACACATCTCATCTTATTGAAGTTTAAAAATGACAGTATGAAGTAGGCATAGATGGGAAGCGATGCCTGCTTCGTGTCCTGCCCTGTATCATACAGCTACTGTGTGTTGGAGCAAGGATTTGAACTCTGGCATTTGACTTTGGTGCCCTTTGCGCAGTTTAACTTGCTGACTCTAAAGATAATGGACCTAATGTAATAATAGCTCTAGGGCTCCCACAGGGCTGCAACCCACAGACTGGGAATGACTAATTTAAAGGTTTAAAATGAGCTGTATTACAAAAGTAAGTTGAGTGGGTAAATCTCATTTCTACAGGGTGAGGTGGTAAGAAAACATTACTCCCACCCCTCTGCTCTGTGGATGCTAGTAGCAGCACATGGCGGTTTGGAATACCCTTAGCTATGCCATGGTGGAGGGGATTCCCTGGTATACTTTCACACTCCCTTTAGATCTGGCTCAGCCAGGGGAGGGATGGGAGCAGGTGTTCTCATGTGGTTGCAAATGGGACTGCTATGTCTGTGTGCAAGGTTAAGGGTGTGCTACTCTCTAGATGTCTCTAGGAAATCGTGCTGAGAGGTCTGTTCCCAGCAGCAGTTTGCTGTTCTCTAGTTCTTTAAAGATAATTGATTTTAAGTACTTCTGTAGATTGTATGTTGTTTTCTTACAGAGACAGTGACATATTTTATTCCAGGGACAAAGCAAAAGGCATTTTTTTTTTTTTGGTAACTCTTTTCTCTCTCTCCAAGATTATCCTGAAGGCAATAATTCAAGTGATTATCTTGTTCAAACAACAACGTATCTTCCGGAAAACTTCACGTATTCACCATACCTCCCCTGTCCAGAAAAACTGCCTTACATGCGTAAGTCATCATCTAATTTTGACTTAACTGTTTACTTGTGTTATACAGTCATAAAAACCACATGATTTGAGCACATCAGGATCAGGTCATTACTGTGGGTGCTAATATTCATACTACACAGCATGTTATTTGAATTTTTTTTTGGCAAAGTGCGTTTTGAAGGGAGATGATTGAAAAGCTAAAGAAAAATACAAAGGGGAAAATGACAAATACCCATACTACTCCCACCCAGTTTAAAAAACCAATACTTTGGCTTACTTATGTCCAAATTCTTTTAAAACAGTGTTTAAGAGAGTAATTAATGTATAGTCTCCTTTTGAATATGTTAAAATGTTCCTGATTAAGCCAGTCCTTTTTGATCACTTTCTCCAATGCTGGCTCCCCATTTCTTCGTCAGAAGTAACCTCACCTCCACTGAGAGTTTTTACAGGTTATGCTGAGTATTTTTACAGGTTATGAAAATTGTTTTTTACATAGATGTTTACATAGAAAATAGATACTCTTTGAAAGGAGTATTTATGTAAATTGGTCTTATACAGTACTTTTCATTCTTATAACTTGCTTTTTCATATACTTTCTTGAGAACTGCCTATGTTGTTACGTATAGATCTAATTTATTTCCCTTAAATATGACTGTGTAGTTATCTTTGTATAAATTCATCACATCTCATTTACCTGTTTCCCCATTGATTTACATTTAGGTTGTTTCATCTTTTTTGCTATCACAAAATAGCAACAACAACAACAAAAAATTTGTGTATATATATATTTGGTATAAAGAACAACAGAGTGTGGGTTTTCCTGTGCATATATGTATGTGTACCTGAGGGTTGATGGCTCATGATGGAATTGCTGGGTAGGTTGGCTCAGTTTTTCCAGATTTTGTCAATTGCTCTCAAAAGCAGCTATACCAATTTATATCCCTAACAGCAAGCATGAATGTACCACTTTGATATTGATGGACTTTTAAATTCTTGCTAATCTGAAAGATTAACAAACGGTTTCTCATTGTTTCCATTTTCACTTCCCTCATTACTGGTGGATTTGAGTGAGTTTCCATGTTTGTGTTTTTAAATTTTCTCTCCTTGACTTGCTGTATCATGGGCTTTATCAGTTCCTGGTTGGTTATTGGGTGTTGGTATTGATCTCTAGGAACTCTTTGTTTTCTGGCAGTGGCCTGTTTTCTGCTATGTGTTTCGTAAGCATCTTTTCACAGTCTTGGGTTTCTTGTTTTATTTTGTCTTTTATTTTATGGAAGTTTAAAATTGTGATGTTTTCAAATGTTTTAATCACTTTACTTACAGATTTTGCCTTTTTTTGGTCTTAAAAGCTTTTCTTACTGTAAGGATCATTTATTTCCTTTTAATGATTTTACTATTTTGTTTTTAATCTTTATGTGTAATGCGTGGTAGTGATAAAGCTACTGTACTTTATATATTTTTAAAATTATGAAGATAATACATTATCATTATTTTTTTAAAAAAACCCACTATGCTATACTCTCGACACTCAGAAGTCACACAGGTATTATTTTGGCATTTTTTTTGTATGTCTTCTACCCCTGCCCTGTGATTTTTAAGCATACTTTGTACATAAAAGTTTATATCTTGGATTTGATATAATTAAAGATTTAAATAAACATCTTTTTGAATTGCATTTTTATCCACGTTCTGATGTATTTGGTATCTGTGTTTTGTATTCTTTACATGAGCTTTTTTCATTGACGAAATCAGCTTCTACCTATCATATTTGTAGGATTTGTTTTAGTTTATTGTTGATAGATGTTATATATCAATAATAAAAAGAAATATTGACCTTTTAAGATCATCTAAGGCTATGGCTTTCAGACTTGAGGGTACCTAAGAATCATGTGGATTGTCTTGTCAAATTGCTGGTCCTGCTCTCAGAGTTTCAGACTCAGCAGGTCTGGAGTGGGCCTGAGAATCTGCATTTTTAACAGGTCCCGCAGGGTGATGCTGCTGCTGCTGAGCCTTGGGCCATGTGTTGAGACCTGCTGATCTAGAGTAGTGGGCCTGGGCCCTGGTATTAAAAAATTTTTTTTCAGGTGATTCTAATCTTACTGTCTCTTTGCTGTACCATAATAAAGAAGCAGCTATACCAATTTATATTGGTGTATATAAGTTGATATAAAACTCAGTGATTTTTGTGGCTGTCATTACTTTGTTACTGCAGCGTTGTTTTCCTAAAAATGAATATTTTTGTCTGTATAATGCTGAAACCACTAGGTAATGTTCTGTTGAAATATTGATTACAATAATTTCATCTTCATAATTTGCATATTCAAGGTTTATAGTTGCAGGAAATCTTTCTGTTCTTGGTTTAGTTGCCATTTTCTTTAATTAGTGCTTTATGAGTACTAATTAAACTCTATTTCAAAACATCTGTCTGCCAGTTCCTCATGCTGGTACTCCTCTCTTCTAGCCCTACAGCCCATCGTACCTTCTCTGTCATGGCGCCTGAGAGATTGTGTCATGTGTGGCTGCTGTGCACTGCCTTTTCGCCGGGGGTGGGAAGGGGCCTCAGTGCCACTGCCCCTTCTTCCTGCTTCCCTGGGATCCTTGTATTCTTTTGTAAGAGCGAATCACACTGGTGTGGCCAGTCATTTTTTCACAGCAGGCCCTCTCATGGGTTGCCAACTTTGGGTCCTGCCTCAATCCTGTGCCCAGTTAGTAGTGGCCATGGTGGTAGGGTGATTTGGTAGAAAATACAGCCACATACAGATAAGGCTTTAGAAAGGAGCCATGGGTGCAGCCAACATAACGAGGCTTCTGCCGAGAGAGCCTTGCATGAGCTGCCCAACAGAGCACTTCACTAGTCCTGTGACCTCCACAAAGTGAAGACTTAGTTTACCTATCTGTAAAACCTGGGATTCTAATGTCACCTGCAGAGTGTGGGAAGGATCGAATGAAGCACAGTGCTTCAAGTTTGATAGGTGTTAATTAATTTGATTCTCCCTTTCATTCTCCCTGCTTCTTTGAATAATAGAGCCAGACTTTATAGTGGTCAAGGGAATGAGGCACCTAGGAGAGATGTGTGGAGTTTAGAAGTTTTACTCTTAGCTATGCATCCTTAAATTTTTTTACGTAAAAAGATAGTTTTCATTGATAATAGAGAACAATGTGATAAAATGCATAAGTGTAAAATCTTATTATAATAGTCACACAAAGAAATTGAATATGATTCTTTCCCAAATAATAATTAGAAGGGATTTATGTAAGAATTAGATCTACTTGGATGAAAACCATTTAAGTATGAGTGATATTTACTTATAGTCACTGAAAGTGAAGTTAAGGCTTAACTTGGGTGTATTTGATTATCCTGTTTTAAGCCTCTTTGATTTTTACCTAGTATAGCAATGGAAACACTAGCACTGGATTTCTGTAAAAATAAAGTGAATTTTTCAAATTGGAATTCAGATAAAATGTGTTTCATACATTTCAGCAGTGTTTCATATTCAATAGTGGCCAATTACACTATAAGATCTATTTTAATGTGTATTTTTTATATGAAGAATATGAGTGAATACTTCTTCCTTGTTAGTATTTACAGATTCTCCAAAGAGCAAATCCACATTCAGCTTTATTGGATTTATGTAAGATTCTTTGTGCTAACAAAGTAAAATAGAAGTTTCACCTTGTAGAAGGCTAAAAATTAATAAGTGCTTAGTGTGGATGTTTTGATTTTCATTTGTATGGGTGAGGTAGAAATGGAAAATGTCAGTTGCATACTCTGCATTAGACTGAAAATAGACTTACCTTTAGTTTTCCTATCTTTTAATTCTTATTCAAATAGAATACATTTGCAGTGACCTTTATGTATTCTGTTCTTACTATTTGTGGAATAGTTCCCTTTATGGTTTAACCCTGATAGTTTCTATGGTTGCTAACCTTATGAATATAACAAAAGCTCCAAGGACTTTTTGAGGTGAATTTAAATAATTCAAATGAAAATCAGCAAAAAAGGAAAAGATAAACAAACTTCAGCAAAACTCAAGTAATGCTAACGTAACCGTTATCCATATGTTTACTGTAAAGAAACAAAATGAGATGGGAGCCATTTTAGAATCAACAAGTCATTGATGGACAGCTGCTGTGCAGCGGGCCCAGCGTTGTTCATAGAAGCGGGCGGGGGAGAGGCAAAGCTGAACATGGTCATGTGTGTGGCACTCAGAGCAGGGAACACACTTGGAGAAAGGCATGCTATGAAAAGGTTATGAATGTGACAGAAGGCAAACAGCAGTTTATTCTGGAAAGGCAAGGACAATGTCAGAGAGAGGCGTCATTAGAACTGGGTCTTGCAAGATAGCTGAGAACAGCATCAGCACGAGGAGACCGTGTGCATTCCTGGACTGGAGAGTGGTCGGCTCTGCCCAGAGAGGGTGTGTAAGCGGTATGTATGTGAAATGAAGCCAGCCAGAAGGGTCTTGTGTAAAGGACTTAGGAATCTGAGGGCCTTGTGGGTTCCATCATTCCTCTGCATCCATGAGGTAAGCTTCGGCGGGAGCAGAGCCCGTGAGCTTATATGCAGAGGGTTGATTTATGAGCCTGTGTGCATTTCTCACAGATGAGAGTGCATGATTTTTGAAGAGTCTAGGGGGAAAAAAAAAAAAGGCCAAAAACAAAAATAAAAAACCCCACTGCTTTAGGGAAATAGAGAACCATCGAAGGCTTTAGTCAGATGAATGATGGACTACGATTGTATTTTAGGAAGATTATTCACATGAGAAGCTGAAAAATGGGTGAGAATGGAGAAATACTGGGATGGCCAGGAGACCAATGAGGAGATTGCTGCAGGGAGCCGAGAGGAAATGACAAGGGTATGTGCCAAGCCTGTGGCTTTGGAGAGAGGAGGAGGCACAAAAAATGACCTACCGGGTGCCATTGGCCAGATGTGGCGACCAATTGAGGAGTGAGGGTTAATTTCCAGGTTTCTGACTTGGTGACCATGAACTGAAGTATACAGGGTAAACATCGCACTTGGAGGATGGGGAAGTGAATGAGTTCCGTTTGGGCTGTTTTGTTTGAAGTTCAGGAGGGTTAACTTGGGGTCTGACTTTCATAAGAGATCTGGACTGAAGATTAGTGGAAGTAAGATGGGAAGAAGGCTGAGAGTGGGTCCCTGAAAAGATCTGTACTTGTGGGGTGAATGGCAGTTAACAGAAGAAGGGGAGACAGGAACCTAGAGAAGCCAGAGGATGGTGTCTGGGGGGCCAGGGAGGAGCACATCCCATAAAGAGACTGCTGTGTCTTGTCACACACCTCCAGACAGCAGGGAGAGTGAGCAACCATGAAAGGGCCATTGAATTTGGTGCAGAAAATGGATGGAGACCTCAGCAAGCACAATTTCAGTAAAGCGGCTGGGAAAGAAGCAAAGTAGACTGTCCTGAGAAGTGAGTCAGATGTGTGTGAAGACTGTAGGTGAAAGAGAGAAGTTTGGCAGCAAAGGAAAGGAGAATGGGGTAAAGGATCTGGAGGAGGTGGCAGTAACAGAAAAGCTCTTTAGGAAGAGATGAACTTGAGCGTGTTGTAGGCATCATGGAAAGAAAGGATGGAGAAAAGGGAGCTGGGCAGGATGAGGGAAAAGCACAAAGGAGGTCTCCACAGAGCCAGGTTAGAAAGTGAAAGGAGACAATGCCTCAGGTTGAGGAGTGAGCGTGGAAAGCCTCAGGAGCCCCTCTTCCCCTGAGGAAGCCCTCGGTTCATTGGGAGATGAGGTGGAAAGGTAGGGCACTTGTACCTGCTGCGACTGTTTTCCTGGTAAAGCAGGAGGCCACATGTCCCTGAGGGGATGGCCAGGAAGGATTGAGCAGCTTGAAAGGAAGGAGTAAATATTTAAAAACTTGTTGTAGGGAATGAAAAGTGGAGTCAACTAATCATAAATTAAAAGGTGACTAACAGGTTAGCCTGGAGAGCCCCTGCCCCATCCTAGTGGAGTCACAATACAAAAAAAGGTGACACTTGTTTTTGCCGAAAGCTTATTGTGCTTGAGGCAGTATGTTAGGTATTGCCATTCAAATGATGGGGTTAATCTGTATGCTTATGTGCTTTCTTCAGTGCTGTTTATTAGATAGAGAATTGGAGCATAGGTAATTGCTGCTCCAAGGTTGGGACCTGTAGCCCAGGTGTGGTAGGTTGCGGGGGTGGTGGATAAAGTGTTTGTGAGTGTGTAGGTGCTGTGATCGAGTGAAGGTTGAGCTAAACCCTAGACTGTTTGCAAAAGTCAGCGTTCTTGGTTGCAAAACTGCAGAATATACTTTATCTAATTTAAGAGAAAAAAGAATTCATGAAGATATATTAGAGAGTCCAGAGACAACCTGGGTGTCTAGAGAATTAGGTTGAGAGATTGAGCAGCCAGATCAAGGCTCAGATTGAAGCATCTCCTCCTGTTACTTGTCTGGGCTCACACCTCCTACCAGCATTGTTCAGATCTGGGGACCAGAAGTGCCACTTCTTGGTTCCCACAAAGCTAGAAGCTTCTGCCACCACTTTTACTTGAAAGATAGTTTTGCAAAGTACCTTTGTCCTTATATTGTTTGCTACTGCTTCCATTCTCCTACAGGTACGTTTGGTCACATGAGTGCTCCTACCTGCTAGAGGGGTTTGGAGAGTGGTTTCTAGCTTTTCCTCAATGGTGGGTAGTTCAAGCTGCTGAAATGTGTTTGGATAAAGCCAGTGGCCAAAAACATGACCCAATGTTTGGGTCAACTCACCCAACTGACCCACATTCAACTGACACAAACTTTGATGATGTGGCCAGTCACCTGCATTTTAAACAAGCACAGCTGGTAATTCTTAGGCACACACTAAAATTAGCAAACCATTTTATATGAAGGCCAGATAGAGGAAAATGTGGAGATAGCAGAGAGGACTTCAAGTCTCCATGAAATTGAAGAGGGACTTTTGTGGGAGGGGAGTCGTGGAAGGTTAAAGGGAAGGAGGCTTTAATGAGAGGGCACAATGTCAGAGTTGAAAGCCAGTCATTTCTAAGTGACTGTGATTCAGGTTCTGGGCACAGAGCTGGGTATCATTATGAATTCACTATTGTGAATATTGCTGCAATGAACATAAGAGTGCATGTGTCTTTTTGGTAGAATGATTTATTTTCTTTTGGATATTTACACAGTAATAGGATTACTGGGTCAAAGGGTAGATCTGTTTTACGTTTTTTGAGAAATCTCCAAACTGGTTTCCACAGTGACTGAACTAACTTACGTTCCCACCAACAGTATGTAAGTGTCTCCTTGTCTTCACAAGCATCTATTGTTTTTTGACTTTTTAATAACGGCTTTTCCTATTGGTATTTGATGGTATCTTACTGTGGTTTTAACATGCATTTCTCTGATGATGAGTTATTTGGAGCATTTTTTTTATATGTTTGTTGGCCGCTTGAATGTTTCCTTTAAAGAAGTTCATATCTTTGGCCCATTTTTAAATGGGGTTATTTGTTTTTTGCTTGTTGAATTGTTTAAATTCTTTATATATTCTGGATATTAGGACTTTGTTGGATGCATAGTTTTGCACAAATGTCTTAAAGAAATACGTTAGCACCTGATGGAGCCGGGGAGGAGAAATGCAGGTAGGTGGAAACAGGAACGAGACAGGAATCTTCCTACTCATTCATTCATTCATTCATTTATTCAGTGTCCAGGCATTGCCTTTGGCAGTGGGGATGTGTGACTAATGCTCTGTCTTATGTTTAGAATGCTCAGGTTTTGTTTGGTTGCTTCAAGAATACTTGAGTAAGAAATAGTTTGTTAAGCAGAGGTTGTAAAATTCTAGAAGTTGAGAAGCTTAAGTAAAGCATTTGACATAGGCAGTGTCCTTCAGAAAGGACAGGAGGTGACCAATGCCTGGATGACTCATAACTGTTCAGCCTCAGAGCTGTACTCAGGAGGCAGCACAGAGGTTGGGGGAGGGAATGTCCCATCTTATCATAAAAATGCTTTTGTAGCTTTGGAGAGGAATTTACCCTAAGGGACCTTTCTAGGGGAAATTCAGGTCTTTCTCTGACACTGTCATCAGAGCTTTGAGCTGTGCACATTTAAAACCCTGAGGGTAAAACAGACAAAAGCCAACATATCCAGAATTAGCTTTTAGATACCAAAAAATAGATATAGGCTCCAAACAAAATGAAATAGTCATTTAAAATTATTGATTTATAGAGCAAACAATTCTCTGTCTGGAGATTATATGCCTTAAATTTTACTTGAAATGTTAGAAAAATATAAATATAGGTAATTCATATGTTTTGAATATTTGTTAAAGAATTATATTTTAATAGAAAAAACAAAATCCTAAATCATGCCATGTACGTTATCATCCGCAGCACAGTAAGCCTCTTGTTTGGTCCCATGCATTCCTAGCTTTCCCAGATGGGCAGCATCTGAATATCTTGCAAATTCAGCATTAGGAAATTATAGTAAATGTCCTACATAACCAATGGTGCAACTAAGTTACTCTCACACATGACAGAAGCAGTTTGGCACACACGGCTGGAAGGTAGCTTCCAGCTGACTTGAGTTCCCTGTCCTTCACCTTGACCCTCTAGGTACTTGGCAGCCCCTCCAGTCTTCAGACACTCAATTCTCCTGCTCTTTCCTTTCTAACCGCAGCACCACCTTCAAAATAGTGAAATTCAGTATTTGGTAAATTATTACATTGCCGGGTAAATGGATTTCAGTCTATATTTATTTTCTGATCTTTAAATCTCCAACTGGGAAAGAAACCACTTGTACCATTTAAAAATCTCAGATTTATACTGTCATATCTGGGATTAAGAACAATAAAAAATCTCAGATTCAGCACAGGGGAGAGTGAAGATTGGCTCTCCGCGGAGTTCAGTGGATCTCTTCAGTTGCCCTTGAAAGCTCAGCAAGTAAAATAAAGGAGGCTGGCCCAGTTGATGGCTTCCTTCTTTACAAGAAGGAGGTTTCCTCTCCTGGCTTCATTCATAACAGGTGGTTTTCTGATGCTTTTTGTTTTGTTGGTAAAGCAGTGGAAGGCTTTCTTGAGTGAAACCTAAAGGGGACAAAAGAGTACGCAAAAAAAGATGAAAGTGGCTGTGTCGGGAGTCCTCCCTTCTCCAACCACAGGATCCCTGAGGGAGGTCCTACTTGAGGATGGTTTGGAAGCCACACCACCGTTAGTTTATCTGCAGGGTACTTTTCCTGGCCACTCTTTTTATACCATGGCCTTTTCCCTTCCCTTCCTATGTACCCAACTTTCTCCCTAATACCACTCCCCTCTGTGATGAGTGTTTGTTCTTCCTCTCTCTCTGATCACACTTTCGCTGTTCCCAGTGGTGGCAATACCTGTCCTGGGAGGCCTGGCTGCCCACACTCCCCAGTATAGTGATGTTGCTGTTATCATGGGGAGCATTCCACGGGTCAGTCTATGGCTTTCAATTAGCACGTTATTAGGATTTCAGAGCAAAGGACAACAAGCACATAGGAAAGCTACTGATGGACTCTGAGAGCTGTGGATGAGGTGGGGGTGCACAGACCAAGGAGTGTGAACTTAGTATACCTCAGGCATGGGGATAGTGATGGACAGCAGAAGCCCTCTCTATTGAGGGAAAGAAATAAAGCCTGTCTCTTGCCAGCATATATGTGTTGGAGATGGAAATTAAACTGCAAATGATGCTGGAGAAAACTGCTGACAATAATGATGATTACAGCTGTTGAAGCAAGAAAGCTGGAAAAAAGACAAAAAATTTGGTTTAACAGTGCAGAAAGAATACTAGCTTCAGTTACTTATATGAACTGCTTATTATTTAGCCTAATTACTATCATTTTAGCAATCATGCATCTATTAAATGTATCAGATTTATTTGTGTAAATTTTATTTGATTACAATGTTAGATTCTGTTCTTTGTCAACTGAGTCGTGATAGTCTGTACTTATGTTGACTGATCAATCTTCCATTTTACTTACTCTTTCTCTGCAAGTTCATAGGTTTCTCTTGCTTTTAGATAAATCCGACCTTTCTAAGATTAGCTAGTTTGCATATCTTGTCACACTGAAGGCTGAGTGTTTGGTTATAAAAGACCACAAATGTTGTCAGTAGAACAGGCGGGCATCAGAAGATTGCAATTCTTTTTCTAACTTATTATGGGAAGCAGGCATTTCAAGGTAAAATACTCTCTAGCATGCCTGTGTGGAGGCTACTGACAGCTCTGCCTGGTTAGGATGAAGTGGGGACGGGAAGAGAGGCCATTGTGAAAACTCCTGAAATATAGAATAGCAGGAGGAAAGAGGCCGTCTAGAGAGGAACTGAGTGTTTTTTATGTGAAATTGTGGCCACATGAAATTCAGAAGACTCGAAATGGAAACCTCAACATGTGTTGGTTGGTATTTTATGAGATGAGGTCAGAGAGAAGAATTTGGCTGGAGAGTGCTCCAGGGCAATTTGTACCTATTTGGAAGTTAACAAATGACATTAAAACTGCTAAAACATGATCTGTAGTTTTGCTTCAATAGCTTTTTACATCCTGTTCTCTCTAACAGTGAAATCATTGAAGATAGCATTGCTTTGAAGGGATGTTAGTGATCATGCAGCTATTTTAATTCGGGGGGAGATACAGAGGCTTCCTGATTTTTAGTTCTGTTTTAGGGTACATGGAAGTGGTTTTCCATCCAAGATTCATTTCTGTTTCAATGATATACATTATTTCTAATGTCTACTAGTCTACTAGTTTACTGCTAGTAAAAACACCTCCAGTAATGTCATATATTTGTTAATTTGGTGAATGAGTGCCTATTAGACCAGGAATATCTTAGAAGTGGTTTTTCAGTTTTGTATGCCAAGGGGCCTGATATATGGTAGGTGTTCAGAATCAATGCTTTGAATTGTTTGCAAATTCCCTCTTAAGAAATGTCAGTAGGTAACAGTAATAGTAGCTAACATTTGTTGATTGTACCTAATGCCTGACACTGCATGTGATCCTTCACACAGATTATTTCATCAAATGGGTACAACCACCTTGGGAGGCAGGCATCACTGTCCCTTTTACAGAGGAGGAAGCTGAGGTACAGAGAAGTTAAATAATTTTCCCAATAGACAGAAGCTAGGAGTCGGTTCCTAGTCAATCTGATTGCTTATTTCATTCTTAATTACTGTGCTGTTGTATCCCCTATGTTGAAAACATGAAAACTAAAAGTGGTATTAAAATACTTGAATAGTTGTTAAATTGCAATGTTACAATGACATGCAAACATTTTTCAAAGAATATTAAATTATTCAATGTATTACCCAAAAGCAAAAGGTTTTTTTAAAAAAGAATTTGATTTCTTTGGCTGATTTACCAAACATAGTAGGGTGACCATGTATATTGTCATTGAAACTAAAAGTGAAAGGGGCGCTATTCATAATTTTGCGGTGGTAGCAGGAATAAACTGTATTGTCCTGGCAACTTAGTTATGCCATCACCCTGCTGATTGTTTGTTTTACTAGATCTTTGAAGCAAATAATATTAAAACAGTTCTTCACATTTTGAATTTGTAGGAGGATTCCTCAATGTCAATGTAAGTGAAGTTAGTTTTGATGAAATTCATCAACTCTTCTCCAAGGATTTAGATATCGAGCCAGGGGGTCATTGGAGGCCAAAAGACTGTAAACCCAGATGGAAGGTGAGGTAAATTCTTTTCATAAGCGATTTAACTGTTACTATGCATTTGAGAAAAGAATGTGCTTGATTAAAAATACAGAGACAAATCTCTTTAAGTCTTAATACATTTAAAACATCAAAATTTTGTCTTTAATGTTTACTATTTATAATTCAAATGTGATTTAAGTGTGATGTGTGAAGACTGTAAATTTGCCTGTGTATATACAAAATAGATGCTCAGTTCATTCTCTTTGAGTTCCTGATAATAAATACGTGACTTGAGTTTAGCTTGGAAAATAGATTTTTTTGTTGTTCTGTTTGGAAGAGAGGCTGTGAGTTCCCTGCCTCCTGCAGCTGTCCCTAATGATTACTGACACCTGCAGGCATAGCCTCACCAGTTTCTGGAATTCTGAGAACTCACTGGGAGGATATTAATATCCTGATTTTCAGATTGGTCTGGCTGGCGTTGGGGTCTTCAAGCTGTTTCTCAGAATCCAGGATTCTAAAGAGGCTGTTCAGAGATCACTATTGGACTTGAAAGGTTGAACTTTGGGCTCTTCTCAGCTTCAGAAGGCACAGCCCAAGCTTTCAGTCTTTTGTCAGAATTCTATTCAATGTTTTGTTTGAAAAACTGTAAGGGGGTGGGTCTGTCTCTGCTGCTTTTAAAAAAATTGAAAGCCATAATTTAAACCAGACTTGCCCTCAAAGCTATGAAATTGGTTAATAAGTGTATATTTATCTAATGTTATTACACTTGAGTAAGAAATAGCATTTATATAATTCAAATGAAAATTGCAACTGATTAAATGTTATTTCCTAAAGAATTGTGATGTAACCTTGATCTGGAAACAGTTTCAGTTTTCTCTTTTAAAACATTAGTATGCTTCTAGAATATTTGTATGTTCACCACCCCCCCCCCAAAAATCACTAGTAGGAAGGAAAATCATATGCTGTTAAACTCATGAAAAAGACCCTCTGACTTTACCATGAACTCTTTGTGTTTGAAGATGTGTATTATAATATCTGTATTCCCAAGACAGAGTGCATTGTCTTGTGTTAGGTAAGCATTAAACACACTTTTGTTGAATTGACTTTATAAGGTAAATAAAAGCCTTTTTGGCCTTGTCACAAATGATTCACTAAATGTTCAGCTTTCTTATTGCCTTGAACAAGTTGTGAAGCTGCTTAAATGGATTCCAGTACCAATTTTAGCAAAACATTTTATTTTATAATTGCCTTACACTGTTTCCCAGATCAGATTCATTTAATAAATGAATCTCTTCATATTTCTTGATTGATTTTCCTCACATTTGTGTCTTTGTGAAATGCAACCCAATTTACATACATTCTACGTTTTAAAAATAGCCTGGGCAGATAAATTGTTTTTAACAGTTGGGTGCTGAGTGTATATGTTGAATGCTAATGGAAAAAGAAGCACACTCAGTCACCGAGTCTATGGGATAGCATGGAAGTTGATGCTCAGACAGATGTTTGTACAGGATGTAGCATACCCCTCAGGTGTGCTCTAGGTGGCATACTGGTGGAACAGTTTGGGATAGGAAAAATGAAGTATTCTTGTCTTGTTTCCAGTCATCTATACCAGATGGATTTTAAATTTGTTTGTTTTCTTCTCATTTTCCAGGAGACAGTTGTATCACCTAAGTAGTTCCTACTTAGGTATATTACTAAACTGACTATAAGCTACATATGACTCAGTAGGTAACAGTATTAAAAGGAGTTCCTGGAAAACTAATTCAGGAATCTAAAAATTAGCTTATTTTGGCTGGGCGTGGTAGCTCACACCTGTAATCCCAGCACTTTGAGAGGCTGAGGTGGGCAGATCACTTGAGGCCAAGAGTTTGAGACAGCCTGGCCAACGTGGTGAAACTTCATCTCTACTAAAAATACAAAAATTAGTTGGGCATGGCAGCACATGCCTGTAATCCCAGCTACTCTGGAGGCTGAGGCAAGAGATTTGCTTGAACCCAGGAGGTGGAGGCTGCAGTGAACCGAGATTGCACCACTGCACTCTAGCCTGGGCAAAAGAGCAAGACTCTGTCTCAAAATAAATAAAAGTTTAACTTATTTAGGAACTATATGATAATGCCGATTTTATTTGAATTTTTAGCAAACCCGTCTCAGAATATAGTCTCTAATTCAGAATTATACAACTGAAGGTATGAGAGGAATTTTGGAGATTAAGCAGAGGTGAACTATACTCATATGAATATTATATAACTATCAACTCACTAAATATTTAGTTAAATAGTTTCTCCCCCTGCCTGTCCCTGCCTGCTTACTGATAATGTTCCACTCTCATATTGGAACAGTGGAGAGAGAGAGGGAAATAAGAAATAACTATATTTATGTTAAACATTTGTCATCAACTTGATTCATAATATTTGAGGCCTCTTTTTTAAATGAGAAAAAAATACCAGTGAAGTTAGTTGATGGCAAATTAATTAGAACTGAGATCTTTCAAAACTGGTACTTTTAGCAATTCCTCGGTATCCATGAGTGCTGCAGGTTTGAGTGGAAGATTTCTGCACAGATTAGACACCTTATGGGGCAAGCATGTATCTAAAGAAGAACATGAGGTTACTTTGCAGGTCATTAAAAGTGAATTGTTTACCTGTGACATTGCCTTTCCATTCAGATTTCAGATGGAGGGCTTGATGAACAACTTTGGTCTATAACTTCTAGGCTTTAAGAACCAGGCAGATGCTTGATGCTTTTGTCTACCTGGAGACCTGGAGTTTCATTTGTAGTCCAGTGTACCTCAAAGAAGAGTCTTGGCCCCTGTTTCAGAACTACTTGAGGTATATGGTAAAAATGCTGATTTTTGGCTAGGTGTGGTAGTTCATACCTGTAATCCCAGTGCTTTGGGAGACTGAGGTGGCAGGATCACTTGAGCCCAGGAGTTTGAGGCTGCAGTGAGCTGTGATCACACTACTGCACTCCATCCTGGGCTATAGAATGAGATTCCATCTCTAGAAGAAAAAAAATGCAGATTGAACTCACTCCTCAAAGATTCTTTTGGTGGGAAGGAACAAGAACTTGAATTTTTAACCAAGTGCCTCCAGTTTGAGAACTGCTCCTGTAGGTACTAGAAATGAAGAGGAATAGGAAGATGGAACTAAAAATACTGGAGGAGAATGAGAGCTTACTAGCTTCTGCTTACTCAGTGGCAGATAGCTAGATTCACCTTGAGGTTACCAAGTAGCTGGACATCGTAGCTGGTGGTGTGCTGAAAATTTGAAAGTAGGACAGAAACTTGGTGGGAGAAATTGATGTGATAAACATTTTTCTTGATTATCTCCTCATGGTGTATATATGAAAAAATAAGGGAAAAAATGGTGAATACGTTCAGCAAGATTTGTGGTTTTAAAGTAGGAGCAAACTGAATGGAATAATTTTGCTTGAGCAAGAGGTGGTGAGGAGAGATTCAGGAAGATGAAGTGTTGTTTTATCAGAAGATTATGACCAGATGTTCTCCATCTCCACTGGAGTTATATCAACAAGAGAGTGGCTCAAACAGCAAATTAGAGCACAGAGAAGAATGAATGACCTGAAACAAGCTATTAAGCCTTAAAATAAATGATCGCAGAACACAGATATTTTCTAGACAAAAAATTGTAAACTATTTTTTGTAAACTATCCACAAACACAAGAAGGGATGTGCCAGATGAATTTTTAAGATACTGCTTAGCTTTCTTTTAATAAAAATCTTTGCTTTAGATTTGTCATGTATTCACAATCTTTAATAACCCTCTCATGAAAATTTAGACATCTGTTTGCTATTAACACATTAGGTTAGCTTATTTGAATTTGCCAAGACACTGGTAATTTCTTTCTTTTATTACCTTGTCAGTTTCTTTGTAAGATTAAAAAAAAGAACTCTTGATATTTAAATACTTCATTGAAGGGATTATTAGGAGCTAGAACTTTATCCTTATGTGTTCAGCTCATCACTCAGTCTAATTGTCTTTAATTAATATGCATTGTCTTTAATCGGGTCTCTGCAGCCATTTAATAATTTCTTCCCTCAAATATCTATAATTGGTCTTAACTGCTTTTATAGCTCATTGAAACGTGGCCAAATGCAAAATCAGGAAGAGCAGGCTTGACTTATTAAGCTACATGTTATCACATGGATATGCTTTAGATAAGGTCAGTGGTGCTGTATGTACTCGCCATCTAACCCTGTTTATTCCTTTTACTTTTCATAGCACTTTCCCATACTAAAAGTAAACCTGGGGCCCCTGAGCTGGTTTGGCTGTTGTTTTGATTTGGGAATTCCTTGAATATGCCAGCCATTGGCACTGAAGCCCAGCAGTAAGTCCCCCTCGGTATATAGTTCCAGCATAGTTGGCAGCCATTGCATGAGGGCAAGAAAGAGGTCTTGGGTGTTGGGTCGATATTGCTGGGATAGCCTCATGGTCCTCAGGCTCCTGAGCCGAGGGAGACCTTATGGGGAAACCAAACAGGAATGGGACCCAAAGTTGGGCTGGCAGGGGCACCAGACCTCTTTAGTTCCTATGACTTACCAGATAGATATGCAGTAATTAATATAATCATGAAAACGTCAGCCTCATGGCAGCCATTGTCTGTTTTTTTGGTATCCCATCAGCATTAAGGGAAAATGAATGGTGGAGTTCGTAGTTTAGACATCTTCAATTTTACTAAATCATCTTTTGTTCTCTTTGTAAGTAAAACTGTTTAAATAATTTAAACATTTCTCCCATCTATGATCCTGGTAATATAAAATACGTGGGTAAATATTATTTTCTGTTGATGATATCTAATGTCATGTCTTGATTTTAAAAGGATTAGGTGTAAAGCTTATAAATTCTCAATTATTTGCATTATTCATTTATTAATAAACTATTTGGTATAGGTAAAATTTTAGTAAATCATAGATTTAATCTCTTTCACGATATTCTGTTACAACCAGTTTAGATTGTATATTTAAAAAATCCAAATTATAGAGTAACACAGAGGTATTTTGGGTAGATACACTTTCACTGTTGTGTTTTTTTTTGAAAATCTAATGATTTTGCAATTTATGATCTGTAGAAAACTTGTTTTAATTTCAATTTTATTAGAAAATTTACAATAATAATAAAAGCAGCTTAGCTAGGAAGTTGCTGAGAAAAGTAGTTTAGAAACCAATTTAGCTTTTTCAAGGGCAAAATCTAAATTGTAAGGAGACCTAGATCGTATGACAAAGTTTGGATCCAAGAAATAGAGGATTTGAATTAGTGATGATTGATGATCATTCATTTATTCTAGTATTACATTAAAACATTTTATATAAATGGTGTTTTTAAGTGTTGGGTTTGAGAGTTCCATTAGGTTTTTTTTTTAGATGAAGTGTTGCTCTGTAGCCCAGGCTGGAGTGCAGTGGTGCCATCTCGGCTCATTGCAGCCTCTACCTCCCGGGTCCTGGTTCAAGCAATTCTGCTACCTCAGCCTCCCAAGTAGCTGGGATTATAGGCAGGAGCCACCATGCTCAGCTAATTTTTGTATTTTTTTAGTAGAGATGGGGTTTCACCATGTTGGCCAGTCTGGTCTTGAACTCCTGATCTTGTGATCTGCCTGCCTCAGCCTTCCAAAATGCTGGGATTACAGGCGTGAGCCACTGCATCCGGCACCATTAGGTTTTTAATTTCATATTAGAAGAAAGATTAATATACTAAGAAACTATTTTCATTTCCATGTATGTGTTTTTTTCTTTTACTTTTTGGATGAGAATAAATTTCTTTGGTTGATAAAAGACAAATTTCTGTGCTGCTTACATCATCTTTTCTTGTTATGGTATGTTACCAATTTCATTTTAAACTGAATATTATCCTACCACTGAAATAAATTTTAAAAATTTATCAAAGGCTTAATTCTGCATTTTGATTTAATGAAAAATATATTATCAAACTTCACGTGTATTTTGGGCCAATATCATGTGTGATTGAGGTTTTTTGTATGCTATGGCTGGAATACATGTGTGAAGATTTTGGTTTCTATTGTATTTCCGAAAAATATCTCTGGGACAGAGAAACCATGTGTAAGGTAGTAGATATTCAAGTGAAATGTCTTTTAAATTCAATTCAAAATCCAGAAAGTTATTATTTAGGATCTACTCTAAAACTGAGAAGTTATTATTATGATACATTCCCCTCCCTTACTTTTCGTGCCCAATTGATAGCCATATCCTGCTAGCTTACCTCTTAGATGTGTTGAAAACCCATGTACTGCTCTTTTCCTTTATCTTCCTCTTAGTTTCAGCTACCATTACCTCTTTTCTCAACAACTGTATTAATTACCTAACCAGCTCCCTGAGTCAATTTTGGGTCTTCTCCAGTCTGCTCTCCATATTGCCGCCAAAGTAGTCTTTGTAGTTACTACATCTGATTTATCACTCTTTTCGGAATCCTCCTACAATTTCTTATGGTGTTCACAGGTTAAAGACCACAATCCTTAGAACAACCTTCAGAGCTCCTTCTACCTCTCAGCTTTCTAAGAACATAGCAGCAGGCAGCAAGGGCTTTCTCCATGTGTGCTTACTGTTGTATCTGTGGTGAGAAAATTCATAAGGGTGTGGTTTTAAAACCATCAGAAGTTTTTAAGGGTTAAGTTTTATCCTTACCTCTAGGATATGCTACTGTATTTATTTACATACATGATTATTTTGTTTTAAAGGTGGCAGTTCTCATTCCTTTCCGTAATCGCCATGAACATCTTCCAATTTTTTTCTTACATCTGATTCCAATGCTCCAGAAACAAAGGCTGGAATTTGCCTTTTATGTCATTGAACAGGTGAGAATATTTATCATAGTTGTCACTGAGTATACTAGAATCTAAACTCTTAGATATGGTTAGATCAAACATGTTTAGGATTAATAAGGTAACTCAAATTCTTAGTTTTATAGTTGGGTGAAATTACATTTTGGATTAGGCCTATATATTTCTTACAATAATTGTAATTTGGTCAAATGAGTTAATCGGCAATCATGTTTCACTTTAGTATGATAGCCTCATTGTATTTGAATGACATTCTAAACATTGGATTGTCAATCTATGGTTTTTAAAATAACTTTACAGCTGATATTTACCTTATGGGATTAAATATGCCTTTGACTTGCATTATTCCTTTTTATGTTTTCATTAGGCTTATGATCTTTATTTTTGAAAACATCTGTAAATTTAATTGACAAACTGCTTATTTTGTAATTTAGGCTATTTGCCAGCATTTAGACTCATGTACAGACATCTGGACTCATAACTGGTGCAATTCAAAGTTCTTTTCTAAATTGTACTGAAGCACCCTACAGTTACCTCAGTTGCATTCGCAGTGTTTAATCTGAAAAAACATTCCAGTGTATGACCCATGAATTTAACTACAGAAAAGGAAGGAAAGTTTTTTTCTTTTTTTTAACACAATAGCAAAGCATAGGTAATCCTCGATTGAGGATTCTTTGTACTATGGGGTAGTTGCTGGCAATCCCTGAAAATTAATATTGTCTTAACTTTGTTAGGTAATTGGGGCACCTGAATGAGAGCTAGGTAGTAAACCTAAAAACAAAAAGTAGTATACATTAAACATTTTCTGTCCTGTTTTCAGTGTTTCATTTTCAGAGTCATCTGTCTTGGTAGGGAACCTTGACTGTTTTTGTTGCAGGGTATAGACTCAGCTCTATAGTTGGTAAGTCAATAAATATGAATCCAGTGAACGGACAGGTCAAAAAAAAAAAAACTTACATTGCATGGAAGACTAAACTATGTGATGCCCAAGATCCCTTCCAAATTTGAGATTCTATGATTCTTTTAGAAGAGATAACCGGGTGGAAAGTGGAATTTTAAAATTTTGTCAAAAAAATCTTATTTGTTTTGTTTCTGAACAGATGCTATAAAGCTGAATAGGTCGTAATTCTTTAACATAGTTAATTCAAATGGAATTTGAAATGACCCAGACTTACTTTTTGTAGTCTGTCTTTGTTTAAAGGCTATAAAGTGTAAATATAAAGAAAGAATTTAATTTGCTACATTATTTTAAACATGGATAGCGTGATGTTTTGGAAACCTAAAAAAGATCTGATAACACTTGAAGACCAGTTCTCCATGCCAGCTTGTACCACTTTGGTATTGTCACCTCATAGTTCACATTTAAGTGTATGTGATAGATAGTGATTTTCTCTTAATGTATACTGACCTTTCCAATTGCTTTACATCATTGCCGGCACTTGATATGGTCAGTCTTTTTTTAATTTTAGCCATTTTAGTTGGTCTGTAGTAGAATCTTATTTCCCTGATGACTAATGTCGATCATCTTTTCATGCACTTATTTGCTACCCACATACCTTCTTTGGTGAAGCTTCTGTTCAAATCTTTTGTTCATTTTTTAATTGGGTTGTCTTTGTTTTACTGAGTTGTAAGAGTTCTTTATGTATTTTAAATACAAGTCTTTTGTAAGACATAAGTTTTGCAAATATCTTATAGTCTATGGCTTCCCTTTTTATTTTCTTGACTGTTTTTTGAAAAGCAAGTTTTAAATTTTGATGAAGTCAATTTATTCTTGTTTTTATACCTTGTGCTTTTTGTATTATATTTGAAAAATTGTTCTCTATGATTTTCTCTCTCTTCCAGAAGCTTTATAGTTGTAGCTGTTACACTTAGGCTAATTCATTGAGTTAATCTTTAGATATGATATGAGCCAAGGGTGAAGTTTTGTTTAATTGTTTCGTCACCACTTGTTGAAAAGACCGTTTTCACCATTGAATTGCTTTGGCACCTTTGTTGAAAATCACTTAGTATATACATGTCATATGTATGCAGGTCTGTTTTTGGTCTCTGAATTCCATTGACTGCTTGTCAGTTTCTACTAAAAAGTCGGCTAGGCTTTATTTCCTTAGTTTTCCATAGATAAGTAACAGTATAAATGAGAGACAAAGTGGCCTGGCTTGTATTATTAGAAACTTTTGTCTTTTCTTTTGGTAGAAAGTACTCAAAAATTTTTTTTGAGATGAGTCTCCCTGTGTCACCCAGGCTAGAGTGCAATAGCATGACCTTGGCTCACTGCAACCTCTGTCTCCTGGGCTCAAGTGATTTTTCTGCCTCAGCCTCCCGAGTAGCTGAGATTACAGGCCCCTGCCATCATGCCTGGCTAATTTTTGGGAAATACTCAAATTTTTATTCGCAAAATGGTTATAGTTTCTCCGATTCCTTTATTCTAAATTTGCCTTTTTTTTTTTTCCAAGTTTCTCTTAGCTTTTTACCTCTACTTTTTCTCCCTGGAAATGCTTGGTATTTAATATAACATAGCATACTTCTCTATGTATAAATCATCATTTAAGTTTTGTGCCTTAGGTACTTTTCAGTGTAACAGTCTATACTGTGAAATGTGACTTTTTTACTTAACAACTGAAAATTTTTATCTACTTTGATGATAGCTGTAGTTATAGATTAGATCAGTTTTACTCATCTAGGAAAGTGCTAGTTTCCTTTGTGTAAACTTCAATTCCCCATAATGTATTCGGAGGTGAGAGAGCTGTCTCTGTTTTTAAAGGCATATTATCCTGAGAGTTCAGCACCAGTTATTTGGTGTATGTGATGAAGCAATCTTTGCAAAACAACCAAGGTCGGCGTTTTTATTTTCAAACCTTTAAAGTCTGAATCTCAGCCTTGATCAATACTAATTCAGGACCATGTATTTGATAGAGTGAGATTTTGAGCTAGAAACATCTTCACCATATTTGAAATAGAGGAGTAATTTTTCTGCTAGACAGGTACCCAGGGAGTGCTAAGCAGTTGAAGAGCAGCTCAGGAATCTTAGGTAAATATGGAGGCTGGACATAGGTTCTCTGCTTCTTTACAAACTCCTAAAATGAGAGTGAAAGAAAAAAAACTTTTGAAAAGTTACTAAACCTCAAGGACAGAGAGTAGTGGGTGAGAGATTTTCACACATTTCTGTTAAGTCAGGAAGCAGATGGAGTGCTGACGCCTAGCAGAACAGAGGATGTGCAAACCCACGTGCTTGTAGAGGGCGATGTGACAAGACTAGAATCAATTTGCTGGACACACCTCTGTCTCAGTGCCGTCACAGAAGGTAGGCTGAAGCACTGCACTAAAGTAAGGAGATCGTTTAAAAGTTTGACTACAAAACAGTCAAATTCCCAGTTGTTCATCTTTGCTTGTATTGCCAGGTGATTACTCTGTTGTATCTTGTAGAAACGTTTCCCAGTTTATCCTCTGGAAAAAGTGTAGCAGGAAGCTCTTGAGGGTACTGATGCAGCTGTGTGGAAGAGCCTAAACCAGGGGGATTAAGTAAGTCTGCATGCTGGCCTTAGGGACCCCCAGGCGTTTCCCTGTCTGGCCTTTTGAAGCCAGCTGCCAGGTATGAATCTTCCTACCTCTCCAGCTATTGCAGAGCATAGTGATGTCTTCACTAGAGAAATAGATTCTCCCCGAGAAAGAGAGTCCAGATCTAATATTTGAAGATCTCCCAAGGTAAAGGCCAGCCTGTCACTTTATCAGCTCCCTGCAGCCCAGTTTCATTCATTCAGCAAAGGGGATATGGCAGTGAACAAACCAGACAACCAGACAAGGCCCCCTCTTTTGCTGGCCCAGAAGGACAGGTAATAGTAAATCATTGTGTAGTATCTCCATGGCACTCAGGGAAGAGAGTGGTAAGGGCAGGTAGAGGTGCTCTTTTATGCAGAGTATTCAGGGAAGGCCTCTCTGGGGAGGTGAGATCAGAGCATCCTGGAATGATGTAAAGGAGCACGCCATGCTGATGTGCAGGCTGTGCATTGTGGAGAAGGCAGGAGAATACTTGGTGTGTTTGAGCAAAGAAGTCGGTGTTGCTAGAGCAGGTGGCTGAGGAACATTCTGGGAAGGGAATCAGAGAAGCAAAAACAGAAGTACAGGATGAGGGGTGGATTATCCTGTGTGAGGTAGATTAACCCTACATAAAACCTTCAGAAGACACTGGATAAAGTGATGTTTTGGAAACCTAAAGAAGGTCTGGTAACACTTGAAGACCAGTTCTCCATGCCAGCTTGTACCACTTTTAGTATTGTTACCTCATATTTCACATTTAAATGTATGTGATAGGTGATAATTTTATAGTAATATATACTGACCTAATGTAAGTCTCTCCTCCACTTAAAACCCTCCACTGCCTTCTGGAAGGTCTTAAGTAGAGAAGCAATTTAACCTAACCGAGTTTACAAAGTGACTGGCTGCCGTGTTGTGAATAAGCTACAAGGCTAACGCAAGGAGAGCCGCTAGACAGCTTTGGCAGTTGTCCAGGTAGGTGATGGTTACCATTTGGGCAGCTGTGGTCGCGGAGGAGGTGGTAAGCAGTGGTTGGGTTTGGGCTGCCTTGGGTTTTAAAGTGGTATGAATTGCTGATGAATTGGATATGTAGCATGAATGATGGAGAACAGTCAAACATGATGCCACGGTTTTTGTTTCGAATAAGGAAGGGCATTGCTGCTTCCTGAGCCATGCCCACTTTTGTTTGTTGTTTTAATTTGGTTCAGGGGTGTGTATATGTCTGTGCTTATGTGAGTCAAGAGTGTTTTGCAACAATACTTGCATATGTATTCTCCTGAAAGGAGGCGGGCAGGGAAGTGCTTGGTAGAGAATGGTGGGTTCCTGGCGACGCCTCCACCCCCGGGCTTATCCCATGGACCTAGGTGAGGACAGGCATTTCTGTTTTTGTGCCCAAATGTTGCATTTCCCAAGACCACCCTGGCCCACCACACCCCCATCCTGTGGCTATAAAAGCCCCGAGATCGTAGCAGGAAGAGACACAAGCGGATGAACGTTGAGAAGAACACACTGGTGGAAGAGCGTACCACAGGCACCGGCACACGCCAGCAGGCCATTGACCCGTGGAACAACACACAGTTTGGCTGGGGCGGTTGGAGGAGACCCCGGCTACTGAGCCGCCCAATTCCAGGGGAAAACCACCTTCCCACTCCATCTCCCTTCTGGTTCCCCATCCATCTGCTGAGAGCTACTTCCACTCAGTAAAACCTTGCACTCATTCTCCAAGCCCCCGTGTGAATCCGATTCTTCCAGTATACCAAGGCAAGAACCCGGGATACAGAAAGTCCTCTGTCCTTGTGATAAGGCAGAGAGTATAATTGAGCTGATAAACACAAGCCGCCTAAAGGCGGCTAAACTGAAAGAGCATACTGTATGTAACACACACCCACTGGGGCTTCAGCTGTGAACATTCACCCTAGACACTGCCATGGGGTCAGAGCCCCACAGGCTGCCCATCTGCGTGCTCCCCCTAGAGGTTTGAGTAGCGGGGCACTGAAGAAGTGAGCCACACCCCTATTGTATGCCCTGTGAGGGGCATATGTTGAGCGTCTTATTCTCAAACATGAATGGGCAAGTCAAGAATCCCCAGATATTTGAAGAAAACCTCCACAGGATGAGACAAATCCAAGCAAAAACGCAAGCGTAGAAAATACAGACAATGGAGGAAGCAGAGGAAATCTTAAAAACACCAAAAAAGAAAAGAACAAAAACTCATAATTAGGATCTACAGTGAAGGAAGGAAAGATAATGGAACAAAAGTAGTACATCACAAAGAATAATCGGAGAATAAGAAAGTTACTGAAAGATGAAAATAACTAAAACAAAACTTTCAATAGAATGGCTGGCAGATAAACTTAACTTTCCACATAGAACCAAAGCTAAGAAAATAAGAGAATCCATCAGAGTACCAGTATGTCATGGGAGTGACCACCTCAAGGTGGCCCACAGGGGTCTTTGCCTCCTTGTAATCAGACCCAGTTCCCACAGTAGTCTCTTCCCACAGTGAATAGGACTGCTTTGTATGGGGAGCCACATACTGTGGGAGGAACAGTACATGGCTTTTGAGGCTAGGTCATAAAAGACGTTGCTGCTTCTGCCTTAATCTCTGGATCAGGTGCTCTTGGGGAAGCCAGCTCCCCTGTCATATGGACACCCAAGCAGCCCTGTGGAGAGGAGCTGACTTGCCGGCACCATCTCATAGCCATGTGAGCAAGTCATCTTGGAAGTGGATCCTCCTGCCCAAAGTCAAGGCTTCCAACGTGTCCAGCTGCCCAGCCTTCCAGTCTTCCAGCTGAGGCCCTGGACTTAATGGAGCAGAGATGAGGCATCTTCACTCTGCTCCCAGCATTCCTTCTCCCCAGAAGCTATCAGCATGATAAATGATTTATTTGTTTGTTTGTTTGACAGAGTCTTTCTCTGTTGTCCAGGCTGGAGTACAGTGGTACAATCTCAACTCACTGCAGCCTCGACCTCCCAGGCTCAGGCTGTCTTCCCACCTCAGCCTCCTGAGTATCTGGGACTGCTGGCACATGCCACCATGCCTGGCTAATTTTTGTATTTTTTGTAGAGTTGGGGTTTCGCCATGTTGCCCAGGCTGGGACTATTGCTTTTTTTAAGCTACTAAGTTTTGCTGTGATTTGTTACACATCCGTAGATAATCAATAACATCCACTAATCAAGGGTATTGTAAAGAATATAGCAGAAAAAATTCTGAGGGGAGTGAGAGAAAAATGACCAAAGAAAGATGGAGAAAATTTCCCAAAAGTGAAGACATAAATCTTTAGATTAAAGGGGCCCCACAGGCACACATGAATAAGATACAAATCTGCTATAAAACATGTTAAAATTTTAGAATACGAACAGAAAAGAGAAGATATTAGAAATGTTCTAGAGTACTGGGAATTCTAGGAAAAATGACAAATGATTATGAACCAGAAACCTATGAACTTTTTCAGCAATACTGGGAATTTTTTTTTCTGGATTTTTTTCCCCAGTCAAAATGACAAATGTGAGAGTAGACTAATGGCATTTTCAGTCATTCATTGGCTTAAACATACTTTCCATAGGTCTCTACTTAGGAAGCTCCTGAAGAATGTGCCTCAGCAAATTGAGAAAGCCAAGGAAAAGACGTGTGTGATTTAGGAAATGAAGAAGACGCAGGTGATATTCACGCATGGTGTGGAAAGGGCAAGAGAGAGTTTGGCTTGTGATCTGGAGAAGGAATTGATAGATGATTGGATGTGTTTGAACGATTACAGCAATTATTAATAGGTGTAGGGCATATTTCTTGGGCCTTTTGTACAAAGTAATAATAGTTATATAGAAAACTGTGGTTACTCCCAGTTTACGAAAGAAAACAATTTACTCAGCACTGAATAAATATTAAATATTTACGTAGTCCTAATAATGTAGACTCTTGATTTAACCAAGAATTATGATAAAACTGTATTGGGAGAATAGCGGTAGGAGCAGGAGGTATGGTGGTTTAACTCCTCCACTACGAGGATAAGAAGTCAAGAGACAATGTCTAAAGTAAAAGAAGCAAGAAATATCAGAATTCTTATTTCCTCAAAACACATACATAAATACCAGAATAAACTGGAAAAGTTGAAATGTATTGCTCTTGGGGGATGGAGAGAGATTAGATATGGAACTTCTTATTTCTGTTATAAGCCTTTGAGTGTTATGTCCATGTTTAATAAAAACAATTTTTAAAACCTTAAAGGAAAGTAGTTTGTTAAAGCTGATGTTGATGTACTAGTCATAACATTATAATAATTTAACTCCCTTTTCTTTTATTTGTATTTCACTGGTGAAAAAAGAGGCTGTAAAAAATAAAGTGACTTCTGTTACCTCAAGTTAGTGCAAGGCCAAGGACTAAAAATTCGTCATTTTCACTCTTGAGGGAGCACTCTGATAATGACTACAAAGTGTGTCTCATTCATTTCTGTCGTAATCCTTTTTTTGTTTTATATTTTAGAAATGGTTTTGACAAATGTTGCTAAGACATTGGTAAATGCTCCTTAATTTTCTTTAGATACAGAATGAAGGGTTTTTTTAATTGCCGGTGCACCTTAATTTATGTTCACTGATAAAGGAAAATGGTTGTAATTTAGGGAGTTGGGTTCTGTATAGTAAAATTCTATTTTTTGTCCCCTAAATAATGTCCTTAATCATAAGCAATAATAATAGAAACTATTTATTGCCCACATACTTTAATGCATTTCTGTAACAATAAAGGAAAATGGTTGTAATAAAGGAAGCTGGGCTTTTTGTAATAAGTTCCAATTGTTTTTTTCTCTAAAATGCTCTTGGTATTTATTATAAGCATTGGTAATACAAAGTTAGACCTCCCTGGTGTTGGTACTTGAGAAGGGTCACTGTTGAGTCATTTCCAGTTTTCTTCTCTTAGTATTGACAGCATATGAAAAGCTCCACTAAAAAAATAAAGCCCACATTATTTTTAATGACTCTTCTTTTCTCGGCACAAATAATCTATATACTGATGTATTTCAAGTAGGGCAGAAATATAAATTATATTAATGTGCTGATGTACCAATGGACTAGACACTAAGTGTGTTCTTATGTTATTAAATTATAAAATAATATAGTAAGTAAATTTAAACAGTATATTTGAAAATCCTAAGGTATGTTTATTACTTGTCTATTTGATTTGGGTCTAATTATTGTAATCATTTGACTATGATGCAACAGTTTGAAGAATAATAGAAAAAAGTCAGATGATGAAGTGTGAGTACATTTCTATTTTTTTCTCTGGGTCTGCTCCATGAAGACTGGCACACAACCTTTTAATCGTGCAATGCTCTTCAACGTGGGCTTCAAAGAGGCCATGAAAGACAGCGTCTGGGACTGTGTAATCTTCCACGATGTGGATCATCTACCTGAAAATGACCGGAACTATTACGGATGTGGAGAAATGCCACGTCATTTTGCTGCAAAGCTGGATAAATACATGTATATGTAAGTAGTATGCACTGTTCCTGATACTGTACGATATAACTGCACAGTCATAGCATTAAAATGATAGCAGCATTATGTCCCTAAATCTGAGAGAACTCAAGAATCCCAAGAATATCATCTTTAACTCCATCACGTCCTCCTGGGAGCCAGGATACAGAGTGGCTTTTTGTTCCTCTGGGTGCTTCCTTACACAGAGGTTTGCATGTGATGTGGTGGAAAAAACCTGGTTTCTGTGATCAAGCACATACAGATTTAAACTTGGGTTCTCACGCTTATAGCTCCAGGACTTATAGGTAAGTCACTTGCATCTCTGAAGGTATACTCCTTGTTCGCTGGGATGATAGATCCCATCCATAGAGCTGTTGTGAGATCGTATGTGCTCTGTGCCTGCTGGGTGGTAGGTACATAACTCATCTTGACTCCTGCCTGTTCTCCAGTAATGGTTTGGAGGGCCACAAAGCCCTCTCTTCTGCTGTTTATTGTCTTCCTAAGCTCTGCACTCTTGACCTGCCCTTTAATAAGAAAACAAATCTTTTCCTTCTCTAATTGGAGATAATTTAAGATGTAAACAGTTATCAGAGCTGAGATAGTAACTTAAAAGGACATGAAAGAATGCAGGTGTAATCCTGGGAAAGGATCACAGTTTTCATTGGCTAATGGGAGTGGAGAGAAAAGCAAGCTGTTTGTTGCTTAGGGCAGAAAGGTGTTGCTTATGTTACAGTTTTGCATGGTGCTAGTCTACAGAGTAGAGAGAAGCAAAAAGTCTGACAAAAGCAAGAAAAGAATGCTTTCTTTCTTCTTCCTCTTTCTCCTCCCCACTCCCCTTCTTCCTCCTCTCCACTCCTTTCCTCCTCCCTGCCCTCCCTGCCTCCCTTCCTCCCTCCCTCCCTCCCTCCATTCCTTCCTTCCTTCCTTCCTTCCTTCCTTCCTTCCTTCCTTCCTTCCTTCCTTCCCTTCTTCCTTCCCTTCTTCCTTCTTCCTTCTTCCTTTTTTTCCTGGTCATTGTTATCATTAGAAAACCTTTTCCTTTTTTACCTCTGTATCTGAACTCTGAGTATGGGGTTACCTTGAAGAAGGCCATCAAGGTTCACAATCTGGTTCTTACCAATTCTGGAAACTTGATTTTGGTCAGCTTGCTGGAATCAAGTTAGATCCAAGGTAACCGATTTTCACTCAGAAGAAAAATCATAACGATCACATAAACTAAGAATTCTAAATTAATTTGATATACTTGAAAATATCAACTTTAATGAACAAAATATGGTTGACCTTTGAACAATGCAGGGGTTAGAGTGGTGACCCCCACCCCCGCTGGAATATAGTTGAAAATCTAGTATAACATTTGATTCCCCAAAAGCTTAACTACTTTTAGCCTGCTGTTAGCCAAGAGCCTTACCAATAATATAAACAATTGAGTAACACATATGTATATGTATTATATACCATATTCTTACCATAAAGTAAGCTAGAGAGAAGATGTTAAGAAAATCATAAGGAAGGGAACATATATTTACTGTCCATTAAGTGGAAGTGGATCATCCTAAAGATCTTCATCCTCATCGTCCTCACGTGGAGTAGGCTGAGAAAGAGGAGGGGTTGGTCTTGTCTCAAGGGTGGCAAGGTGAAAGAGTTGGAGACGGAGAGGAGGCAGGACAGAAACATTCAGTGTAACTTTTATTGAAAAAAATTATGTATCAGTGGACTTGTGCAGCTCAAACCTGTGTTGTTGAAGGGTCAGCTGTATTCATATCCATCTAGATTAATCCCTGGATTGGTAGGGCATCTTGGACATTTGCGTAGAAATTAGGATGTAGCTCAGGGAGAATGGCAGTAGATCGAGGTGTAGGCTGCACAGTGCATAGACATCAGCTGTGGGATGAAGCCTGGTGAAGCATCCCTGCCCTGCAGAGGTGGCCACACTGACACCTGCTAACCAGAGAACTCAGACCCCCGCCAGGTTTGGTGTGTCTCCCGCTTTGGACCATGTAAGATAAACACTGCAGTAGTTTTACTTGTTGGGTTTGTTTTCTGTTCTTTAGTTTATCTGTTATACCTTAATTTTACCTACTAACTTTCCATTCTTTGTATAGTACACAATTGATTATTTCCACTTAGTAAATGGAATTGACATGCTTGCTGATTTATACCTGTCAGTAAACACAAACACACACACACATTTATTCGTGTCTCCCTATCTAACAATCTCAGATTTCTCCTAAACTACTAGCCTGGGCAAGAATAGTCCATCTGATGTGGGAAGTACATGGTGCCAAGGACACGGCCCTGTGGAACCCCCAGCCAGTCTTATTATAACACTAGAACAATAAGCTCCCAAGTGTGAGCCTTGAGAGGTTTCAGGAGAGAGTACGGTTGGCTTTAGGATCAGGGTTGCTGTTACTGTCTTGGAGTACCTTTGACCTAGGGCGAGGGCAAGAATGCTTTCTTCTATAATCCTAGGCTTCCATGAAGGAGTTGCTCTTCCCTGGTCTGTGTGCCACACGAGAACCCAGCTGGCAAACAGCATGTCCTTCTCACAGAGTGTGAGGCGAGTCTTTGAGACAGCTTTGCTGTGGTCGCAGCCAGGTTTCCCTCCGCTTGATTTTTGGGTGCTGTGCATGGTCACGTTTTCTCTGCTCCAGCATCTGCTCCCAGCGGGAGTGTTTCAGGCCACAGGAATATATTCAGGGCTGCAGGTCTTGGGACGCTGCCTAAACATCACAAAGCCAATTTATAGCGAACGAACAAGTTAGCCAATAAAAATACAGTTTAGAAAAGTTTTAAAACATTGTATTATTTGACAAATTCCTTGGAGTATGAGTTAGGGAAGGATAAGGAAAATAAAATCCAAATAAAAATATAGTTATTTCTATAAATATCAGTGCATTGAAAATGAATATATTTGTAAATATCCGTGAGTGTTTTGAGAGTATAATCCCAACAGATAAGACCATTATAAAAGTAGGCAGCTAGAAAATTAAATGCTAGAGTTGTCTTTTGTAATTGATATTTATCCTGCTCTATATAATAAATAATGCGTTTATAATTCAGTTAATTTTTAAAATGTTACTAGTTTAGGAACATCTGACATGCATTGATTGTTATTAATGTATTTAATCATGTTTACTTTTGTTGTGAAAATATACAATTTTGGGGCACTGGGTTTTGAGCCTTACAGGTTTTATTTTGAGCCTTATTTGTATACTAAATATTAAATTTCAGTTACCATAAGTGCTTTATGTTTAACATAACATATTTACATGCACTCGTTTCATTAGTGCATGTAATTTCGTTTCATAAAAATGTTTTGTTTCTTGGTATACTTTACATTTTCTAATATAATTATCTGTATAGAATGTAAGGGCATATTTTGCAAAGCAAATGAAAGACTGCAAACTTCATTTCACATGGCAAACTATTATGATTTTATTTTTAGAATACTGTATCTTTCTTTTCTAGTCTTCCATATAAAGAGTTTTTTGGTGGTGTAAGTGGGCTGACAGTGGAACAATTTAGAAAGATCAATGGTTTTCCCAATGCCTTCTGGGGATGGGGAGGAGAAGATGATGACCTCTGGAACAGGTATGTTGAGGTACAAATTGTTAATGAATAGAATTTTTATACGTTTTATTTCTGTTAGGTAAACTGTAGTACTTGTCTATTCCAAGAAAAGATTCTTTGGGATGGGAAACATTTGAGTTTTCTAAACCCTATTTTCTGTTTCTCCTTTTTTTTTATTTTTTATTTTTGGTTAAGACTGCTTTCTGAAATTATCGGCAGCATGTGGATTAGAGCAGTGGTCCCCAACTTTTTTGGCACCAGAGACCAGTTTCCTAGAAGATAATTTTTCCATGGACCCAGGATGTTGGTTTTGGGATGAAACTGTTCCACCTCAGATTGTCAGGCATTAGATTCTCAGAAGGAGCACACAACCTAGATCCCTCACATGTGCAGTTCACAATAGGGTTCACACTCCTATGAGAATCTAATGCCACCACTGATATGACAGGAAGCAGAGCTCAGGCAGTAATTCTCACTCACCTCCTGCTGTGTGACCCAGTTTTTAAAAGGCCATAGACCTATACTGGTTTGTAGCCCAGGGGTTGGGGAACCCTGGACTGGAGCATTCTTTTGTGTTTTCAAATTGAACTCACATAACCCATTTTCATATTTTATTTCTTTATATTTTCATTTCCACATATGGTATTATAGAGTTCACTATGCTGGATATAATGTAACCAGACCAGAGGGAGACTTAGGAAAATACAAGTCAATTCCTCATCACCATAGAGGTGAAGTCCAGTTTTTAGGACGGTAAGTTGAATGTCATCTTCAGATACCAAGGTAAATAAAAATGGGTTGAACCCCAAACAAGCTGCTGAAGGGAATTTTTATAATGGAAGGAAAGTATTTTTTGCTGAAGGGAATCTTTACAGAAGGAAGCATTTTTGGTGCTTGTTTTGAAGAGATATACATATATATGTATTAATAAATACACATATTTACCTTAAAGAGCCCAGTTAGCTATTTAAAGCATAACATTTTATTTATTAAAGATGTCTGATTGTAAAAGTGCAAAATAATGTTTTCAGGTGGCATTTTTTGAGTAGTAAAATTGCTAATTTAGAATAGTAGTTGAAATATTCTTAAATTATGCACAAGAACCAGAAATTGTAAAGAGCATTAACTGCTTTAATTGTAAGATGACCTTGAACACAGTCCTTATCAATTTTCCTTTTTGAACATGTTTCTGTTACTTTTTGTTTTTTCCCTCTAAAACTATAGGTATAAACTACTAAGGTATTCCAAGGAGCGTCAGTACATCGATGGGTTGAACAATTTAATATATAGGCCAAAAATACTGGTTGATAGGTTGTATACAAACATATCTGTAAACCTCATGCCAGAGTTAGCTCCAATTGAAGATTATTAAAAGAAGTGGCTCTCATGTCAACATAGACCACAATGCTGGATCATAAACTTGGAGTGCACTCTTAGTGGAGGTCAGTGATTGGCTGTGTCACAGTGCCCTTTTTTCTGAGAATAGCCAGCCATCCTCAATGTTTACAGAGTGGGACTATGTACAGTCACCCTTCTCTCACCTGTCCTCCCTGCTCTGAGACATACCCCCAAAGTGAGCACCGCAGAAACTAGAAGCCACTACTTAAGATTGGAAGTTAAGAGAGCTCCCTACGAAGAGAAAATTTTTATACTAAAATCTATAATTTAATTCAAGAGAATGCTTTTATTTCTGTTTAAACATATTTTGTATATATGTGATATAAATTAATGTGTGCAAATTGTTGAAAAATAAGATGTGTTGCAATTTTGCATGTAATTGGTTATACCTTTATTGGACTTTTATAGACACTTTTTATTTGCATGAAAAAAACCTCACTAAATTTATGCCACTAAACAAAGGTTAACCCTTGTGTGAAATGAAGGAACTGTCAATAATTGACAGCCAACTAATACAGTAAACTGTTATACTAGTTTTGAGCTTTAGACCTCAGCCTTTTGTGTGGAAGAAGTCACAGCTTTCTTAGGCTTTAAAGGGAAAGAAGAAAGGACTTAAACAGCTTTTCTTCCTACCAGGATTACCTATGTTTTTCCTTGCTTGCAATCTCATCTGATTTTGCTAGAAATCACAACCATATTGTTTATGCATATTGCATGAGTATTACCAAGAAAATCTTAAAAGTTGTGATGTGACATGATATAAAGGACCTCTTTATGTTAAATGTCTTTCATGTACCTCTGGTGTGTCAGGGATTTTGTGCCTCAAAAAATGTTTCCAAGGTTGTGTGTTTATACTCTGTATTTTTTTTAAATTCACAGTGAACAGAACTTTTATTATTTCCACTTTAGAAGAGCCAAAAAAGTATCTTTATTTAAAAAGAAATCAAGTCAGTTTTTTTTAAAGAATGATCTATGGAAGAAAACCCAATATGCTTATAATATACAAATGAATTATACTATTAGATAAGAATTAAATGTTCTATTTTTATGAAGATAAATACTTAGCAGATAAAAACAAATTTTAAGTTTAGTTCTCAGACATAGAATTTTAGCTTTTGGAGGGGACCCTTTGAATGTTAAGTCAGTTTCATTCAAACTATATATATATATTTTTCACTTTTAAGAGATTATATATCTGGTGTGAATTACTAAAATTTCCTTTCTAAAAGTATAATTTAATAGAATTATCTTAAAATACATGATCAGTTACTAAGTGCACTGATACTATAATGTCTTCTATATGTAGTATCTTGTATGTTTCCATGAGTGTCAGGGCTTTGTCCAGTTATCTTCATATGACAGTTCTCTGAAAAAGGTCTTACTACCTGATACCAAGTACATACCTTAATTTTGGATGAAGTTTTCCACAGCAAAGCCAAACAGTATTCTTTTTTGAAAATTAGCAATTATAGAGATTCTTTAAAGTATCTTGATATTTTCACAAATTTAAAACAAGAAAATAAAGTGACTCAACAACAATAGGAGTCTATATGTGAGAGATGTTTGTATAATATTTGCCTCAAGGATTGTTTACCTGAAACAGAACTATGGTTATTTATGTCAGATTGTAAGTTTTATTTTGAATGGCAGTATTGATAACACAAATGACCACAAAATAAATTATAAAATAATTGAAATTCTTACACTTTGAGAAAGTAGATAGCTTCTCTGTTATGATACCAAACAAAATATTTTCATATTTATTTATTAGAAATATTTCCAAAATATTTATCTTTTGTTGTACTCAAAATAATGAAAAATCAAACTTTCTGAAAATTACAATATTTGTACCTTATTTGTGTATCAGTTCATTTTCTGTATCTATTACTAATGTAGTTTTAAAAGTCAAACTGGGAATGTTAACATTTGTTGATCACTAATATGATAGGGGTGTAATTAACCCAATAATACTGAAATAGTGGTGGGGAAAATTAGGACTGTTTCTGAGTCTTACTATAAAGGAAACATTTTTTTCTCTTTTTAATGTGGAGCTGTCCACATTGGTATCTTTTCATTTTTATATGCATTTTACAGTTTCAAGGAAATTTAGTACTACTAGTATCTGCCTTATTTTCTTAAGTCTGACGTTAATTTTTGTTTCAGGAGTGAGACATAAACATTTTGCTTTTTTTCAGTTTTGAGTATGGTTTGTCATCCTGTGAAAACCCTCACTAGTTTGCTTTTTGCTGGTTGGTTTTTTTTTTAGTGTAGACCTAAAATTATTTTTGCCTACGAACAGTGACCTTAATGTGTTTCTGTAAGATTGACAGAGCTATGCCCAGTTATCTTCATTGTATGACAATAAATCTATTACATAAAGATGAACAAATACATTGCAAATGCAAACTATCTTCTTTATAGTATATTTGGAGGATTTATTAATGAGCATATATTGATTGCCTTTTCCATATCAGTGCAATGCTAGGTATGTCTATGGAAAGAGTATTATTCATTTCTAAACAAATGAAGTCAAGCAAATTGAGATCTTTCTGAAATTATGAAGACATCCTCTGATAACTTATCTGTTGTATTTCCTAGTCTCAAAGTCAAGAAACCTGTATATGTGGACCTGGGGCTAATAGGAGGTCCCTATGGCACTAACTGGGAAAATTACATGGTGCTTTTCAACTACAGAAGGAAGTAATGATTAATGAGCCTGTCTGTAGAGAAGAAAAGGGGAAGAGTACACATTTGCTGTAACATTTTATCTAATTCACAGTGGAGATAGTTAATTCTTTGCCAAAACTAGGGTTTTATGAGTATTTTTAAAATCTACATTTAAATTTTTGTTTTTGTGAAAAGGTATTCAGTAAGAATACTATAATATTAAGTAAATACAGTTATGTTTTAAAAACTTGATTATATACCCTTTTCCCAGCCAAGATACTTATACCTATTTTAAAACAAAATGGAAAAATGTCCAATACAGTATTCTTTTTCTGGAGGCTTCCTACAAGTGAAAGCAGATTTTGTGTCATTTTATTTGGCCTTTGCTTGTCTTTGATGTATTTCTTTATGTATTTTTTGAATAAATACTACTATAGATCTATTGTCTTGGATTTGCAAGTATGCCTGTTGAGAGAACTGAAATGGTCGTAGTATTTATCAGAAAGTGGAAGTGTACTTAAGATTATTTTACTTATTTAGATGAAAGGCTTCTATATAAATGCACTGAAATAAATGCTAGTAATTTCTTGTATTCCCACTTCTTTTTTTGCTTCTCATGGAAATGTTTGTACTTTTTTATCATTGTCTTTTATGAAATATAATGTTCTAAAGACTTTGTGTGAAGATGCAATTATTTTCTTCTCAGGAACTTTTTTGGGTTACCTGGGTTTTTTTTTGTTTGTTATCCTAAATTTTTAATTATTGATGACTATTTTGGTTGACATTAGGGTTGCTATATAAGCATAAGGTAACCACAGCTTAAATACATTCGGAGATCATCTTATTCCTTTTATCTCAAAAAGTAATGTTTAAGTATTTTTCATTAGTGCAACAATTAGTAATCTATTATATCAAGATAAATATTTAATAATTCATTTTTAGCTTAAATTTTCTTCTCCCTGCGCAACTTCAATAAACTAAGCTGGTGTGCTATGCTCAATTTACTGCTTTTTTTTAAGGTATCAGGTAGTACAGGTTTTTAAGGCAAAGAGCCAAATCTCAAAAATATTTAAGGACTAGATTTGTATTTGAGACTAGATTGTGAGATCATCAGTTTTGTCAACTTACTATTTGTGAAATGAATTGTAATTACTTTATGTATAATATGATCTATAGGGATATTGTTACTGCATGTCGTAACTAAAACCAGTCATTAAATCATAATCATTTAAAGCCATGAAATTTAGTCAGCTTAGTCTGCCCCACTGTGGTACTAATGTGTCGTCTGGTAAAAACATGATAACTCCATTTAATGAGCACATATGTATGTGTATTATATATGATCATTACATACTTTGTATATTTGATTATATATATATCCTTGATATATATCATTCATATATACACACACACACACACACACACACACACACACACATTATACACACTTTTCGTACTATATTTAGACAAGAATTTAAGGATGTGGGTATATTCTGGACCAAAATTTTATTTAGAGAAGGCTGTTCTTAAGGAGCATGTACTGTATAGATCTTGATTTAAGTGACTTCAGAAAAGTGATGTGCCACTCAACTATACAATGAAAAGAAACAAAACACAGTGTGAAAAATAAAACTTGCATCTTTCTCAACACATTCCCCTAACAGCTTTTGGTTGCATGCCCTTGCTAATATAATCTTAAATGTGTGCTCTGGAGGATCTTGAGAGGTATCAGACATTACTTACCCTCAAGGTGTTTACATCTTCTGAGTATAAAACTGATGTAGTGGAAACACCTGAAGAACCACATGCCACTAAATGAGGGGCTCATTTCTGTCCTCTGCAAACACTGGTTGTCTGTTTCACTAATTGAGCATCTTTGTAGGAGCAGCTTTTCTCCAGTACATATTTCTCAGCTGTAAACATATACTTCAGAAGTGTTGTTGAAATAATTGTTCTTCTGCAATAGACCTTAAAGATTTGCTTAAGGATTTTGCATAAGGTGGGCTCTGCGGAAGGTGGGGATTATAAGCAAATACTGTGGAATATTTACTTGTAACTTAGACTGATCCGAGTTTGAATTCAGGGCTCCTCTGCCATTATCTGTGAAACAATAACAGATTTTCAAATCTCTCTTGTCCTCAGTTTCCTGTTTTCTCAATTGAGGATGATGTTCTATCCGAGGAGAACTGAAATGATTAAAGATAAGCTAACCCTAGTAGAACATTTAGCACAGTTCCTGACACAGTGAACAAAAACTTGGCTCATAGTAAGTCAGTTTTTCAGCTTTAGATTAACAAGCTTTTCTTTCATGCACATTCTTGGCTTATATTTAAAGAATGATACTGCACTCTTTAATTGAACTAGAAAATGAATTCAGTGATTACCCTATATGTGATGATATAGGTGAACAATTAGTAAAACTGACAAAAGTGTACAATTGAAATTTGTCTGATAGTCATAAGAAATGTAGCAAATAGGAATCAGAGTCCCTTTCCTTACAGGACTGTGTGATTTTAGATAGATGACATGGAAAGCACACATTATAATATGTAGTTCATGGAAGGCATTCAGTAACTCAGAGCTTCTCTCAGTATCATACTGGAGGAAGTCAAATGTCCCCGATGTGCCTGAGTCCCTGCCCTCTCTCTCCTACCTTGGCTTTTGGGCTTGGCTTTTCACACATATCTGCAGTTTCCTTGGAAGGTCCTTCCTCTGCCTTCCATTCTCTCCCTCTTTGGAACAGTACTCACTTTTAATAGCGTCCAATAGAATGTTTTGTGATGATGAAGATGTTCAATATCCATGCTGTCCGATACAGTAGTCACTAGCTACATGTGGCTCTTAAGCACTTAAGAGGTCAGTAGTAAGGGTAAGAAACTTGATTTTTGATATTGTTAAATTTTAATCAAATTGCCAAATGCAGCAGGCAATCTCTTGTACTTCTAAAGCTTTAACTCCATAGACCCGTTAGGCGTATACAGGACGTTCCCAAGCCTTTATCTCCAGCTTGGAATTATTATTAGCATCTGACCCATTATCAATTTATTGGTCATCCCAACCTGTTTCTTCATAGAAACTTAAAATTCACCAGGTTTTTAGCCAAATGTATCAAATCCCTCTTCAAAGCCTAGTCTTTTGCTGTATTCCCACTCCCTTAGTGAGTCGAGGCATGAATCTGAGTCATCATCCTCCCGTTTTCTCCACGCAGTCAGCATTACCTCTTAATTCTCTCTTCAGTCCATCTGGGTCTTTTGTTTCTTCAGCAACTGCCCAAACCTTCCCAGTCTTTTCTTTTCTTTTTTTTTTGAGATAGAGTCTTACCATATTGCCCAAGATGCACTCAAACTCCTGGACCCAAGTGATCCGCCTACCTCACTCCATCTTTTCTCACTGCAAGGATATATCTTCTTTGATGCCATTTTCCATATTGCCACAGAAATTGTTTCTTTTGAAATACCACATTGCTGAGAATCTTCTTGGGTCTTCCCACTGCCTACAGATGAGGTCCAAGTATTTCTGCTTCTGATACCAGGCCCTTCATGATCTGAATTTTCCTTGTCTCTCTGGGACAGATGCCTCACCTCTCATTCCTGGACCATCTTTTCCATTCCTTAGCCACGTATGAGCTGCTCCAAGAGGCCTGTGTTTTACCCTTTGCCTTTGTACACAATCTTTCCTGTCTTATCCACCAGAGGATCTACATAGTTTTTTTTTTTTTTTTTTTTTTTTGAAACAGGATCTGGCTCTTTTGCCCAGGTTGAGTACAGTCGCACGATCTTGGCTCACTGCAACCTCTACCTCCTAGGTTCAAGCAGTTCTCCTGCCTCAGCCTCCTAAGTAGCTGGGATTGTAGGCACATGCCACCATACCCAGCTAATTTTTGGATTTTTTGTAGGGAAGGAGTTTCACTATTTGCCCAGGCTGGTCTCGAACTTCTGAGCTCAAGTGATCGCCTGCCTCGGCCTCCCAAAGTGCTAGGATTACAGATGGAAGCCACTGAGCCTGTCCTACATACCTCTTTGGCTCAATAAGCTCCTCTTTCCCATAAAAGAAGGGAAGTTTGCAGAGAAGGAAGCCTTCTCTGGCCAACCACTTTGCCACTCCTTTCACCTCTGCTTACAGTACCTAAACCATATTAAAAGCATGGCTTACACTGTCACATGTGTTTGGTTAATAAATGTTCTTTTCTCCCAAAGACTGCTGGCCATTTGAGAGTAGCAGTGTCTTATTTATTTTTATACTTCTGTCATCTGGGATAGTGCTCAATGAATGAATGAGTCTGTCAAGGGAACACTTTGCCATCTAATTAGGGAAGAACTAAACAGCATTCTAAATTACTGTTCTATTAAAACATATACCTCATATTTACTGGATTATGTTAGGTAGGATCAGTGCTTTCATTATGACTGTTAAGGGCCAGTGTCAAAATGTGTGACATACCTGTGAATATATCTGAATAGAGAGCCCGGCTTTTTTATACTCAAAATATTTTTAAAATTAAAAGGGATCTTCTAAGTCAAAAAGTTAATAGAGGTTAGTATGTAAGAGAAAAATATAGCAAAAAAATTCATTGCCAAGATCATTTTTGTTTTTTAAAAAATCATGAAAAGTGAAGTCGCCCGTCCCACAAAATATACAGTATTATGTGACCCTAAAATGTTGATGAAAGAATATGAGAGCAGATTGTGAAAGCACCTGTTTGGCTTATCAAAGAGAAAGTGTCACTTTATCTCTGGAGCATAATTTTCATCTGAGGTAGTTTTAACAATGTAGTTAATTTCCAAGGATTAGGAGACGTTCTTTACACAGTTCTCCCCCTGCACCCCTCTGTTGCCTGCTTTTCCTTCTCCCTTCTTCTCTTCCACCACCATCTTTGTCAGAATCAGGAACAGTCATGATGGCTATTAATTTTCCTGGAGTCTTTGTTAAATCCCATTGAGTGTTATTGTTCCAGGAGAACAGGGTCACTATGGTAACTGGATTTCCCTTTTATTATACTCTTTTTTTCCCCTTGACCTTGGTATAAATGGCATTTTGCATAAGGTGATTATGCAGTCTTTTAGCCTGTTTAGCAACTTGGGTAGCCTTGCCTTTATTCTTCTCTCCAACACCAATAATTTTTTGTCATTTATTAACACACACTGTCTCAGCACCGTGCTTAGTGCTGGGGGGATGGGGGTAAATGAGATAGTTTTTTCCAAGTAGCCCATAACCAAGAAAGGGAGATTCTTGCCATGGGCTTCTCAAAAGGGCCAACCCCGTTTTCATCTAAATATTTTATAACCTACTTGTAAACCTGATGGAAAATGGGGTAAAAGTCTTGGACAGGTCCCATAAAAGAAGGAAAGTTTCCGGAGTTCTACCTTAGGCTGTGTAAGGGAGGGGCCTCATCTAGTTACTACAGACGGGGTGGGAGCGAGAGTGGGAAACGGGTCGTCCACAGCACTGCAGGTTGGGGCAGAGGAAGGGCATAGCTTCTTTCCTGGTGCTGCTCTGGAGATCAGACAGGTGTGGTGAAAAGGGCTGTTTTTCGCTATTTACAATAGCAAAGACTTGGAACCAACCCAAATGCCCATCAATGATAGACTGGTTAAAGAAAACGTGGTACATATATACCATGGAATACTATGCAGCCATAAAAAAGAATGAGTTCATGTCCTTTGCAGGGACATGGATGAAGCTGGAAACCATTATTCTCAGCAAACTGACACAAGAACAGAAAACCAAACACCGCGTATTCTCGCTCATAAGCAAAAGTTGAATGAGAACACATGGACACAGGGAAACATCACACACTCGGGCCTGTCGGGGATT
>CAUYLG010049762.1:0-25170 GCA_963573385.1 Cacajao melanocephalus
AGACAGGCATAAATAAATAGAAATGCTTTGTGGTTAATATTACAATCAAATAACAGGCAAACATCTATAAGCATACAGATGAAGGATAAATAAATCTGAAATAAATGGATCAAAGATTGTTTGGAAATAAAATGCATAAAATGTTATTTGATGTGGGTCTTCAGAGGCAGGATGAGTAAAATTTACCAAGCTTAGGGCTAAGTGAAGTGAGTAAGATCTCTAAGCAGAATCAAAAGCATAGGTAAAGACACAAGTATAGGAATGGTTTTTTCATAGGTAAGTGTTTTGAATGAAAACTTTGGTTTCTAAAAATAACTTCATCCCTTTACTCAGATAATGTGATATCTACGTTATTTCTTTCCAGTTGATATCTCCGTCACATTTCACCATTTTGGCATATCAATATAAAGTTATCAATATAACTTTATCTTTCATTATAAAGTGTTTTCTGTATTTTTAAAGGCAGTCAAATATATGTTAAACTCTACTGTAAAAATTTCAACAACAGGGAATATGTAAGTCAATCCATATTTGAGCAAATGAGACATGGTCAGAGATTAAGAAATACTTAGGAAGAATAAAAATGCAAATATTTATTTCTGCCTCAATCTAAACAACAAGAAATACAAACTGACTTTATTATTAGTTATCTCTCTAACTTTTAAAATAACAAAAACAAAGAAGAGGAGTTCCTATTACTGATTATGTTCTTCTAAATTCTATTTAAAATATGCTTACCAGAAGTAAATATTCAAATATATTTTATTTTCCCATTGATTTATCATTAACAACATTTCATTATTTTACTCTAATGCTTCCTATGCCAATGTTTTCCAAATTTCTTTGCCATTTTTCTAATACATTTTGAAATGTTAAAATACATTACATATTAGGATTCAAAGAAAATCAAAATTAGATTATTTGACAATATGAGAGCTAATCTTTTATAATACACATTGAAAGATGTCTGAGATTGGTCTCAGAGTAGGAGTAAAAGGAAGTACAGGCCCACAAGGGATGCAGAATTATGAAACATAATGCTGTTTTATTTTGAGCCTCTATATTCTTCTCCCTTAGATACTTGTAAAGCTTATATTTAGCTACATTAATTTTAAAATATACACATATATTTGACATTAAGTATCACTGGTGTTTACTGATACACGTGTGTTGTTTCCCTCAGTGTAATGTATCACAATTCCAATCATTTGTTTTCTTCTTTCCAGAATGTTGCCACAGAAAGGTATCTCTTGTGCTTTTACTATGTTCTCTTTAAGCCAAATTGACATGAATGCCTGTAACATTTAGCCTCTTCGAAAAATATCTTCATGAAATGCATGTTTGTTGTGCCAGTTACATTTTTACTCATATAAAATAAATATATAACTATCGAAATTGAAATCTCACTAATATACCACCTAAAATTATCTTATGCAACTCAATTATAAATGTCTTAAGGTTAGTTTAAAATGAAGACGAGGTGTAAACCTGTTACCCAAATTTTATAATTTTATGGTCATAGTTCTCCATCTCATTTGGCCCTGCACTTCCTCTTAATCCCACCCTAAGACCTGTTTGAGAGATCTTTCAAATGCCTGTTACAATAGACTTGCTCCCATAGTGTCAAATAATCTATGAAGCAATAGAGAGTAAATGATCCTTATCTGTTCATTGGAAGAAAGTTTCTTTTTTATTATATGTAAATGTTTGTGTGTATGGATGAATTCTCTTAAAATTATTTTATTTTATGAAGTAGAACAGTATTTTTCAGTGAATAATAGAGTAAAATAAAATGTATCATATTTACGATTATTTTTCCTATGAATGTTTTTCATTAGAGAATCTTAACTTTCTTAGCTATATTTATTTAAAGTTTGTATCATTTACATAAATTTGTATCACTCTATGGAAATTGCTAATTATAGTAAAAATGAAAGTTCTACAGTACAATGTAAGTTCTTACATAAACCAATAACATATGTAGTTAAAACTAAATTGGTTTAATATTGTGGAAACAGATAACATTTTTTTCAAGGGTAATTAAGAACTTCTGTATCATTCTCTTTAATCAAGAGAATATATTGGGTATGTAGACTAATATTTTGAGCTTCATAGAGTTTTAACTGCTGAAATCATCATTGCGAGTATGCCGTACTAAACTTTAGGACTGACTCAGGTTTTGAAGGACTTGACCCTAAAATCGTATTTATTTTCAACTCTATTTAATTAATACACTCAGAATTTATGTTTTAATTGTATCACACATCAGTGCATTTTGAATTTTGGTTAGGTAATAGTTTTATATAATTCTCTGGATCAATTGATTAGACATCCTTGGAAAAACTAAACGATATCCATTAGCCTCACAAAAGACAAAAGTTATATTTGCTGTACTATTGTTTGTAAAATTAATTTACTGCCTTCATGAAGACTTCCTTTGTGTACTTGACGTTATACCACCCAGAATAATGTTTGGTCAGTTTCATCCCTAAAATGGTATTTCTGATCTCAATTACTGATAGCAATTCTTTACTCATCAATTCCATCTCACCAATCCTTATCCTGTTATTATGACTAATTTAGTGGCTTTAACATTGCTGGATTCACTTCGAGATACTGATAGAGAGCAAAGATTATAGTTAATATGTTATATGATCATACATAAGTATGATTATTACTTATATATTTATATAATATATAATACATAATTATAATATATGATTATATATTATATATGAGCATACAAAATTATATATGATTATCTATCGACCTATCAATCTGTATACAACTATATCATAATAGATATTATACTTTCCCTGCCTTGAATATCTAGTACAAAGTATTACCTAGTGTTTTTGTCATTTTGATTATTTAGGCCCTGATACTGACACTATTGAAAATATGTAATCGAATGCTGAGCAGAATTCACAACTGTCGGCCTGTAAGATAATAATCCACACAGTGTATAAGAGAGTATACACAGAATGCTCAATACTATGTAGTGAGAAAGTGGACATTTAGATAAAGAGAGATGTACCTCATGACTTAATCCACTAACATGGAATATGCTCAAGTAGAAGAGGAGGGTTATAAAGCATATCAAAAAAGCATAAAAAGTAATGCCATGAAATCCATTCTCAATTTTTGGAAGTCTCTCAAACATATTTGCTAGATATTAAATTCAGATTTTTAGATTTTTTTTAATACAATGTGGAGGTTACATCTTCTTGTGGGTCTATGACAGAATCAGGTTAAACAAGTAGTATTTGATATTAAATGCAAAGCAGGGATTCTCATTTTCCAGCCTGTCTAGAGATGATAATAGTAGTGAAACATATCACAAAGACTACTAAATGGGAGGAACCAGACATTCCTGTTTTGAATTTTCTTTTTGCTCTAGAAATGGGGCATATTTAATGTTGCAATGTATCAATATGCATACTTTGTCCTACCAAAAACAATTCATTTAGTAATCTAATTAAGACTAAATCATACCACAAGTATCCAGCACTCACATTGAAATGTAAATTCAAGGAGAATTTATAAAAGTCCATGCGATTTTACATTTCTATTCTCCATTGGATTTTTTTTTCTTAGAACCTTTTTGTTTCTTCACACCAAAGTTAGTATTTCCAATAGCAGCAAAAATAGTGTTTGGGGGCAACTTTATCAAATAAAACTTTTTAGGGGATTGTCTATCTTCAACATTGTAGTGTAGGTGTTTGTGAGATTATAATCTTTCTTTTCATCAAAAAGCAACATTATTATATTCAAGTATATTTCGTTGTCTGTTTGCTGGCCTGATGTGACACCTCTGTACTAGTGGAGGGATACAGTTAGAGAACACAGCTATAGAAAAGTCACTAATGGAAATCTTTGCAACTGTTAGCAGGTTTTCACTTTTCATGTCAGGATGGGTTTGCTAATTGAATTGAGTCTCTCTCTGGTTGTAATCTAAGCAAGCAGTGGTTAAAGGAAGAACTGCCATGTCACACCTGGGTTGCGTGCTAGGAGGTGAAGCACACAGTTAATCAGAATCATTTAAAGCACAGCCTATGTGCATAATTAAATATGCCTTATTTCTTTGATTAAAAATCTGCTTATCAATGATAATTGTTCAACTTAATCTACAGGGATAGCTGGAGTAACTACCTGTAGTATTTGAACTGGTGGTAGATTAACAATGCCACAAAGTGTTTAAGTTATTAAGCAAAAATATTGCAGCTGATTTTTACAGGATTTTACAAGAGTGCAAATACTGATTGCATTAATCCATTCTCATATTGCTATAGAGAACTATCCGAGACTGGGTAATTTATGAAAAAAAGAGGATTAATTAATTGACTGACAGTTCAGCCAGCTGTAAGGATGCATGGCTGGGGAGGCCACAGGAAACTTACCATCATGGTAGAAGGCGAAGGAGGAGCAGGTACAATCTTCACATCAGCAGAGCAGGAGAGAGAGTGAACGAAGTGAGAGGTGCTACACACTTGCAAATAACCAGAACTAGTGAAAACTCTATCATGGGGCAGCACTACGGGGCTGGTGCTAAACCATTAGAAACCATCCTGATGATCCAATCACCTCTCACCAGGCCTCTCCTTTAGCACAGGAAATTACAATTGACAGGACATTTGGGTGAGGACACAGAGCCAAACCATATCAATGACCTTTAGTGATAGTGTATGGCAGAGAATTACAGTGTTGTTTAGAATATTTTTAATAATGAAACACATGCAGGATCCAAGAGAACATGGAGGATAGACTCTAGGTATGGAAACTCCTCATGAGCTATTTTTTATTTGAATAGTGTAATGGTATTTACTGTAGCATAGAGTGACTTACCACTGTCAATAGTCTCTTTTTGTCATAAAATTCTAGACTACATTCCCAGTGTGTTTGCATCCATATGGGGTCAAGTGACGTGGCTTTAGCCATTGAGAAGCTAACGGAAGAGGCTAGCCACTAAACTATCCCTCAGTAGTCTCTCAAACTCTCTATCTTTGGTCATTGGCTAATGGGGTAAAGAGTTTCCAGTGGAATATACTAAAGGCTACAGGATGGGCAAATCATTAGGTAGAACGAACCTGGGTCCCAAACGATTGCGTGAGACCCTCTTTCACCTCTGCAACTGACCCATATTATGCTATGTGTGGAATGAGAAATAAGCTTGTTATTTATGAATTATTACTGTAAGACCTGGAAACTGAGGATCCTGAAAAAATGTTTGGTGGTTGATATAGACTGAAATTTCTTCTGTACTTTGGGAGGTACTAATGCTTGTATTATTGATTCTTAAAGAGTTAGTGGGGAATCGTGAGATTTCCTATATAGAACAGACTTTTTTTTTTTAAAGTTTATGCTGTCCCTACCCTCACCATTGTTAGTAGTAGTTAGCACAATTCAACAATTCAGCATCCTCCACACAGTAAATTAGAAAAGTGACCAAAATGCCAGTATTGTAGTCCTTTCCTTACTTTTTCTTCAGGATGGTTCACTTCCTGGTTTATACTTAGACTTAACAGTTTTAGAGACAGTGTGAATAATCTCAAGAAATAAGCATAGCTTTGTCTCCTCCATCTACTTCTTTTTTTTTAATCCATCGCATGCTTTTACTTAAGTATATCTTATCTCCTTGCATCAAAAGGAGAAGCTGAAGTGTATCTCTGTTATCATCTTGCATGGATATTGGAAGACACAAATGTGCCACACACTAAGTCAAGCCAATTTGCCAACCCTATGGTCTGTAACCAGCTGGAGCACCAAGCAATATGCTATTGAATAACATGGTTGCCCTGTAAGGGTGTAAACAGTGTGCTAAATTTAAATAGCTATTAAAACATATGAGGGTTTTTTAAACTTTTTTCCTTTTTTTTTTTTTTGAGATGGAGTTTCACTCTTGCCCAGGCTGGAGTGCAATGGCATGATCTCGGCTCACTGCAACCTCTGCCTTCCAGGTTTAAGTGATTCTCCTGCCCCAGTCTCCTGAGTATCTGGGGTTACAGGCATGCACCACCACACCTCACTAATATTTGTATTTTTAGTAGAGACAGGGTTTCATCGTCTTTGGCAAGCTGGTCTCGAACTCCTGACCTCAAGTGATCCACCTACCTTAGCCTCCCAAAGTTCTAGGATTACAGCCATGAGCCACCATGCCCAGCCACATATGAGTTTTTATACTATTTTTGTTTTGGTAAAATTTATGCATATGTAGCAATTTACAGCTATTAAATTTACAAACTTTATGAACCATTATCAGTTATACCACTTGGGGGTAATGCATTTAGGAAGAGTTTATTATACAAACTGAGTTAGATGAAAACATTGAGAAAGAAATATTAGGTCATTTGTCAAAGTCTTATTAAGAATGAATGCCTTTTTAAAAAAGTATTCTTTATTATAATTCTAATTCTGTGTCCTTTTAGTTACAGTAAGTGGTTATTATTTTAAAAATTATATTAAAATATTTTCCTTGATTCCTCTTCTTTGTTCTTAGAAATATGTGCAATGTCGTACATAGGAAGTCAAGGTTTTGCAAGGAAAGAATGCTTAAGTAGGAGTGACAAAAACTCATTCAATCTCTAATTACCTTTATGCTCTTGGAACACCGCTTACCTCCCAGTGCCTTGGTGTATCTGTACTGGATGATCCCTAAAATAGCTCCTACGATCCTTTATGCCATATAAAAGAAAATGAGGTAAAAATTTCAATAGTAATTCAGTTCCTCTGAATTTTTTGTTTTTACTTCAAATACCAAGTCTATTTTCTCTTGACTCTCTTTTCTACTTTAAACATCCAAAATATTCACTTAATTTTGACTTAGCCTAAATCTACAAACCTTCTACCAAAGCTATGTATATAAAGCCTCTCAGAACAAGAGAAGAAAAGTAAAAACAACATCAGCCTACTGTCTACATCCTTCATTTATTAGTTCACTGAAGAGGAGACTTAACTCTTTTTCATTTTAAATCCTGTATTATCAAAAAACCAACTTTAAGCAATAAATTTTTGTTTCAGCCATTCAATATAATACTACTGGGATGGAAAAATTTCAAATACCTACCTCTTGCATAGAAAAGCATATCTCAATTTCACAAGTTTGTTCATAACAAGTTAGTTGAGAACCTCATTGTAAAATAATTTGAGGGATAATTAAAGACCATTTAGAACCAGCCAACATTTAATAACATTAGAAGAAGACTAATGGAACTATAAATATACTTTCACATTGCCAAAAAATGTACAGAGGAAAACAAAACAAATGGAACATTAAGACCAGACATGCAAGCTTAAAAACTTTGCTCATATAGTTAGATCCTGCACATAAATTACATATTTTGTTTTCTCAAGCTATATTAAATATCCCTAATGGAAGAAATGCTTTATAACATAATTTTACAAGCCCTCTCTGATTCATCTGCTTTGAGTCTCTAGCTGTGTTGTGATGTTTCCACAGTGAAAGTAAGTGCCTGTTATTTATAAACAAATTCCTTCTAGTATTATATGATTTATACCCAGACTATGTTACAGGATCCTTGGGGTGTTGCTTTTCCAGCCAGAAACCTCTGTGCTAGTGGTACCTTTGCCTGAGTTTTACTTGGGCCCACTGAGCTCATTCCACCCACTTAGCCTGACATGTTGCACTTAGTTCATGTCACCAATCTGGATTGCATGCCTGCCAAAGGTGAGTCAGGTGTGGATCAGCAAAGGGTGTGTGAGCAAGCATGGGGTCTGGCCACTGTGCACAGCCAGGTATGCTGGTTACATAGAGGTGGGCAACTCCAGGCACCAGAATGGGCACCAGCTTCCTATGAGGCAGTGGCTGGACCAAGCATACCACAAGCATCTTCCATAGCTGCACTGGGAAATGTGGTGGTGCCTGAAAGTTTGTGGATGCCAGGAACCACAGAGCACCAAAGAGGGTGTCATAGCCCTGGCTTTGGGAGCTACTAGATCTGGGATCCCCAAAGGGCTGAAGATCTTCTCTCCTTGCCAACTGAAACATGGCAAGCCAAGGGGGTTATTTCAGTTCTGTTTGTGTTACAGATCCTTTAACCCCACCATTCAGCAGTTCCCAAGTTCTTATTCTGTGTCTAGGAAGAATGGGCTACATGGACAAGTGGAGGGTGAGCAAGGTGAAGAGTTGCTTTATTGAGTGACGGAACAGCTCAGAGAATCAGAGGAGACCCACATTGAGTGTCTTCTGTCTGCAGGCAAAGTGGCCTGATGAGTATTCAGCTCTCAGGACAGAAGAGATCCTGGAGTGGGTAGCCTCTTTCCACAACTGGTAATCTCAACATTTGCTCAGCTCTTAGCAGAGAGGAGACCCTGGTGTGGTGGGTAGCTCCTCTCCACAACTGGTCATTCTGTCATCTCCTCAAGTCTGGCTGAGTCCAGAATGTTTTCAGGGAAGGAAGTGCATGTTGATGGGTTCATGGGCGGCCATGAGGAGGCCTGGAAAAAGCACTGAGTTCCAACTTCTCTCTACAGGACTGGCAGCCCAGGCCCCAGGATTCAGGCCTTCCCAGCTTGGAGATGGGGCTTCACCAGGGACCTGCCGCTTTCTGCCCCAGAGCCTGTCTGCTTCCTGCTGCTGTTCATGGTAGAATGATCACAGCAAGTTATCCCTGTAACCCAATGATTTAAAAATATTGTTTACAATGATTCAGAAGATAAAGAGGTATGCATATATGTATATAAATGTTTCATATTGATAAAAGCACGCTGTAGATGGTCTGTATAAGTCATAAAAGAGTGGAAAAGGGAATTTATAAAAGAAATAGTATATAATTTTAAAGGTTATTAGGCCTACTAAATACTTCATAAACTACTGCTATGACTCTTAAGTATACAGTTTCCCTGCTTTAAAGCTAGGTAACATCTGGGACATACAGAGTTAGCCATTCCCTTCCAGCTATGATGGAAAGAGTTAAGCCTTATGTTCACTTCTGTCTGGTGTTCTATGCTTAAAACTTAGTACATAATTAGAATTGCTTACTTACCAGGTATTTCACTAAAAGTAAAAGTTCAAAGAGTTAACAGTGCAACATGTACTTGAGACTATGGGAAAAAAAAAGTTTACATGAAAGGCATGTAAGGAAATTATAGCATGTTTTTGGTAAAAGATCATAAAAGGGCATAAGAATGTGGATTTTTCTTGACTAGTTTAGAGGGTTAACAGTTGTTTTAAGTTAAATAGGATAAAGCTGAAAACTTGAGCAAGTTGTGGAAGGTTTTTTAAAAGATTTATCTTATGGAAGAAATTCTATGTATGACTATATTAGCTGAAATTAAAGACATACTATTTAGTTTCTCTTTAAATTGAACATTGGAATAAAAATGCATGTTTTTTTAACCTTTATTTTAAGTTCAGGGGTACATGTGAAGGTTTGTTACATGAGTGAACTCCTGTCATAGGGGTTTGTTGTACAGATTATTTAATCACCCAGCTATTAAGCCTAGTACCCATTAGTTATTTCTCCTGATCCTCTCCCTCCACCCTCCAATAGGCTCCCAGGTGTGTTGTTTCCCTCTATGTGTCCATGTATTCTCATCACTTATCTCCCACTTATAAGTGAGAACATGTAGTATTTGGTTTTCTGTTCCTGCATTAATTTACCAAGGATAATGACCTTCAGCTCTGTCCACGTCCACCTAAAAAAACATTATCTTGTTCTTTCGTATGGCTGCATAGTATTCCATGAGGTATATGTATAACATTTTCTTTATTCAGTGTATCATTGATGGCCATTTAGGTTGCTTTCATGTCTTTACTATTGACAACACAGTTTTCTTAAAGCATTGTTCTGTTCTTTAACAGAAAATTGTAGAAGATTATAAGAGTTGTGTGAGAATCTTACGTTGTGGTCAAACTGATTAAAATTGAATCAGTTTGTCTATAGGTTTTGTTAAGAGTTGAGTTTGACATCAATAGTACACTAATACAAAAGTAACATTAGGCTTTCTTTGGACAGTATTTGTGTAAATGTTATTGGTAGATATTCCAAAATTATTCAAAACTGTTATAATTCTGAAAAAACTTAGTATAGGTTATCAGTAATAATTATAATTATTATGTTAAATTATTCTGAGCCACAAAAGTAATAAATTTGTCAACTATGATTTTGACTATAGCTGCTCTAAGATGTTTTGTCATCCATGAACAATTATTATCTTGTTTTGATCATCTTTAGATGCTGGTTCTACTATAATCAGATATAAAACTCTACTAGGTATTTCAATGCAAGGTTCTGATAACACTGGAGATTATTACGTTAAAAGAGAAAAAAAAACTTTTAGGACTCTTAAGGAGAGCTGAAATGTTCATGAATACGAAGCAGAACAGGCATTAACTTCATATACTAAACTAATAGGAGATTAAAATAATCCTCATGACTTTTTGCTTAAAATGTTGCCAATATTTGGTTTCTCAAAGCTAAGGAAACTTTTCTTTTGAGTGATTTACAGCTTTTAACAATTGACTGTACTCCTATAAACAAAATTTGGAACATAGTTGTTTCTCTCTACCTGATTTCTCCAGAATTTGGAAACTATTTCTGAGTATTCTTAATTTATGACAATACAGTTTTTACATAAGTGCATTGATAATCAGTTTTCTTTTGCAACAGGACACAATTGGAGAAACTGGTTACTTTACCAGGGTTTTGACTGGAATGACATGCTTTTTTTTAAGGAATCAAATTTGACTTATAGTGCCAATAAAAACCTCTTGGGAAAGCTGACCTTATACCTTGTCTACACAGTCTCTGAACATGTTCCTGACCTATGGTAAGTTAAGAATGGCACTTTATAACAGACCCTGGAGCCTTAAGTTATCATGGAACCTCAAGAGGAGAGTAATTTACCTAAATCACACAGTTATTTTATGGCACTAACCTATGGCTGGGCTTAAGGCTTTAAAAAAGTCTTATCTGAGATTCCTTATGAAACAAATGTCCATCAAAGCTAAGTTAAAAAGGAGTCTACATGGGAAATAATTATTTTTGCTGTGCTTTATGCAAATAATCAGGCCAAATATTATAAGACTAAAGCTTATTTTGCAAACAAATCAATACTATCATGAGTTGTTTTTAATAAAAAAATGATTACTGGAGAGAGAAAAGATATGTTTTAAGAACTATGATATACCTGTTTTTAGAGTCTAGTTTCATTAGTTGTTTACAAGTTTTTGTCAGAAGTTGCTTATTTCTGTGAACCAACAAGTGGTCTCTGGCTGAAGCTGAGAAGAAACAAGAGGGATAGATAATGTAAAAATTTGGATCCATATTCTAATTTTGAACACATATTGGAATTGGCTAGCAAACCATGTCCCATGACTGTAGCCTCCCACTACCTGGGCATGTCAGCAGTCTAGGAATATTTTGGATCTATAATGACCCTCTTATTTCATTTTGACATTCCTCTAAATCTAATAACCTGATTGTCTTCTAGCACCTTTAGGCCATCAAGCTCCAAACAATTTTCAATAAGGATACTATCCTCTCAGTATTAAAGAGTAACCCTTCTACAGTGTACACCTACATTGCCCATCAGTGAGACATGTTGGCAGTGAAATCTTACCCCTGTCTTCTTTGGACCTGGCTAGATACCACTTTCACCAACCCATGGACCCATTCTCCTGCCTTGACAGCTAGCAAGAGGCCAAGATCCACAGACAAACCACTACCACCCGTCTGTCAGCAGGAAACAGTTACAGAAGACTGACCTTTGTATAATTTCCCCAAAGAATTAGGGTCTTAGACTCTTGACAGAGGAAATGTTACAGTAGGTAGCTAGTCAGGCATGACCTGGGCAGGAGAAGGCTTCCTCTCCTCATCAGGAATGTCAAGCGACCATTGAGTGATGGTCAAGCAGTTAATTCTCTCTCTAAAATAATAATAGATCACAGCACCATGGAAAGGCAGTTTTCCAATAGATTGTAAAAAACTCTAAAACTGGTGATCAGGAGCTTCCCAAAATAAGATATTGGGAGTTGGGCAAGTGGGCTCAAGCATGTGCATTAAGAGGCAAAATGGCAGTTTAACTGGTATATGCCCTTCTAGAGACATTCAGCTGTAAGGGAGGAATGCCTCAAGGGGGCATGCATGCAACTCCAACAAACACACTGTACATAGCCACCACCCAAGTGCCAGGCAGATCACTGTGTATGCATATAGTCAACATCAAGGAAGGAATCAGGGGAGAACAGATGCAGACTCCAGAAGCATGCAAACATAAAACCCCAAGTCAAATCTCAAACCATGAACTTGATCTCTCAAATCAAGGCCCTCTTCCAGGTGTACTTTACTTCTTATTATTCCTGTATGAAAACTTAAAAAAAAAAGTTCTGGGATACATGTACAGATTGTGCAGGATTGTTACACAGGCATACACATACCATGGTGGTTTGCTGCATCCATCACCCCGGCATCTACCTTAGGTATTTCTCCTAATGCTATCCCTCTCCAATCTCCCTACCCCCTGCTATCCCTCCCCTAGCCTCCCACCCCCAACAGGCCCTGTTGTGTGATGTTCCCTCCCTGTGTCCATGCGTTCTCATTGTTCAACACTCACTTATGAGTGAGAACATGTGGTGGTTGGTTTTCTATTCTTGTGTCAGTTTGCTGAGAATAATGGTTTCCAGCTTCATCCATGTCCCTGCAAAGGACATGAACTCATCCTTTTTATGGCTGCATAGTATTCCATGGTGTAGATGTGTCATGTTTTCTTTATCCATTCTATCACTGATGGGCATTTGGGTTGGTTCCACGTCTTTGCTATTGTGAACAGTGCCACAATAAACATACCTGTGCATGTATCTTTATAATAGAATGATTTAAATCCTTTGGATATATACTTAGTAATGAGATTCCTGGGTGAAATGGTATTTCTAATTCTAGATCCTTAAGGAATCGCCACACTGTCTTCCACAATGGTTGCACTAATTTACACTGACACCAATGGTGTAAAAGTGTTCCTATTTCCCTACATGGTCTCTAGCATCTGTTGTCTCCTGATTTTTTAATGATCACCATTCTAACTGGCATGAGATGGTATCTCGGTGTGGTTTCGATTTGCATTTCTCTAATGACCAGTGATGATCAGCTTTTTTTCGTATGTTTGTTGGCTGCATAAATGTTTTCTTTTGAAAGTTTCTGTTCATATCCTTTGCCCACTTTTTGATATTTGTTTTTTTCTTGTAAATTTAAGTTCTTTGTAGATTCTGAGTATTAGCCCTTTGTCAGATGGGTAGATTGCAAACATTTTTTCTCATTCTGTTGGTGGCCAGTTCACTCTAATTATAGTTTCTTTTGCTGTGCAGAAACTCTTAAGTTTAATTAGGTCCCATTCGTTTATTTTGGCTTTTGTTGCCACTGCTTTTGGTGTTTTGTCATGAAGTCCTTGTCCATGTCTATGTCCTGAATGGTATTACCTAGGTTTTCTTCTAGGATTTTTATGGTATTAGGGTTTTTGTTTATATATTTAATCCATCTGGAGTTAACTTTTGTATAAGGTATAAGGAAAGGATCCAATTTCAGCTTTCTGCGTATGGCTATCCCGTTTTCCCAACACCATGTATTAAATAGGGAATCCTTTCCCCATTGCTTGTTTTTGTAAGGTTTGTCAAAGATCAGATGGTTGTAGATATGCAGCTTTGTTTCTGAGGTCTCTGTTCTTCTCCATTGGTCTATATCTCTGTTTTGGTACCAGTACCATGATGTTTTGATTACTGTAGCCTTGTAGTATAGTTTGAAGCCAAGTAGCATGATGCCTCCAGGTCTGGTTTTTTTTTTTTTTTTTTTTTTCTTAAGATTGTCTTGGCTATATGGGCTCATTTGGTTGAGTTTAAGGTGGTTTGTTCCAGTTCTGTGAAGAAAGTCAATGGTAGTTGGATGGGAATAGCATTGAATCTATACATTACTTTGGGCAGTATTTTCAGGATATTGATTCTTCCTAACCATGAGCATGGAATGTTTTTCCAACTCTTTGTGTTCTCTCTTATTTTCTTGAGCAGTGGTTTATAGTTCTCCTTGAAGAAGTCCTTCACATTCCTTGTTAGTTGTATTCCTAGGAATTTTATAGTTGTATTCCTAATTATTTTATTCCTTTTATTCACTCCTGCTCTAAAACTTGCCTGGTCTTTCTTGATTTATGCCTCTCAGTTAAATTCTTTCTTGTGAGGAGGCAAGAATTGAGGCTGCTGCATACACATACAGATTCACCACCAGTAACATACTTGGTGCCTCAGGACTTGGATATGTTCCACTGCTAACAATATCATTTTAGGTGTAATGGTGAAAAGAAGGGGAAGTAGACAGACTTAAGGAAGATTTTTGCATTAGAATATACAGGAACTTGATTGGATATGGCTTATAAGAGAGATAATTACTAATGATAATCAACAGGTTTCTATTTAAACAATGGAAAATAGTGATGTCTTTCACTAGTGTGTGTGTGTGTGTGTGTGTGTGTGTGTGTGTGTGTGTGTGTGTGGTGTGTTGGGGGGTGTGTACCTAGAGTAAGACAAAGGACTAGATACTGAAACTTATAAAGTAAACCCCAGAGCACAGGAATTGTCACATAACAGCCTATGCATGTATTCAGCATTTGTGCATACTATATACTTCAGGAACCCAGAATTATTTCACCTTATAACCCTGTCATCTTCTAAGATTTCAGAATCTTTTATTTTTAGACATTGGATAAAGAATTAGATAACAGGAAAGACACCCACTTCATTACAATTTTGGTCAAGAAATGACACACAGTAGTCTGCATAAGAGTATGACACATTTGATCAGAATGAAGTAATTAGTTGGAAGGTCATGCCAATGTTTTTGAGAAGGACCTAAAATAATTCATCTTTATTTTAGCATATCTGTCCATGTGCCCCAAAAATATCTACCACCCAAGTTTTCGTGTCTCTGTTTTACATACTATATTTTATATACTATATTGTATATAGCTAATTCTTACAAACCTCTCATGTAAACTAAAGTAAAAAAGTTGATTTCTTTTTTAAAAAAAATGATAAAATACAGAGCAAGTTTAATGACTGATTTTAGGGCTTTAATTTTATACCACTCTTTTCTGATTCAATTCAATTTGAGGAGCTTACTGTACTATTATTTACTTTTATATTTCATAATTTTCCTAGTTAAATGCTGTATAATTTTAGGCTATTCTATAATTATGTCAGCTTAAATTTTTGCTGCATGTTAAGAAAAGTAAAAATAGCATGCCATTCTTAGACTACAAAAAGATTAAAATCTGTATTTTCTCTTTCCAAATTAAACTTTGTAAATGTTAAGTCAAGTTTTAATTATTTTAACTAAACAGTAATCCGGAATTTAGAAAGCTTCTTTGTTTCAACCTCAATAAAATTTTATGACTTTTCAAATATATGCTAGATAAGTGGTGAAGGTAATTTATTAATTAAATATTTAAATCTCCGTCATGTTTCTTACACTTAAAAAAACCTGTAATGAGAAATACATTTTTATACACACATACATTTGTATACATTTGTATTATATCCTAGAATAAAACTGGAAAAAAAGTGGAATTCGTGGGATATCAAATATATGCCAGCCTCTATGTGAGACATTGCTGATACAAAGATAAATAAATCAAAGTTCTAATCTCTAGAGAACTTGAAGCCTGAGTAGAAATAATAGAGTCTTTTTATCATACAGATTGCCGCTTCTAAGAAGCATACAGACTTTACAAAACTATTTATATTTTTACTAGTATAAAATTACAGAAGCATTTGTAAATACAGAGTTAGCTCTCTCACCATAGCAAAAATTTAGGAATTTATATTCTGTGGAGGTAGAAATAGAATATAAATGAACATCTTCTGCTCAGCATCAAGAGTAGGCCTGTTTATACAAATGTTTTTAACATTTTTATCATATTAACCTGACATCTGCTACCAATCAGTCATTCCATCAAAAAGTCACTTATTTACAGGTTGGCAATAGTGTTAATTAAATACAGTCAATTGTTATTCAATTAATTCTGTCTATTTGATCATGCCTGTAAATACTACTTTGATATACTATATATGTAAACATTTACACAGGATTCTTTTCAAGATGATATAGGGATGCTATACCACAGTGAATGATACTTCTAGAGGAGGAAAAAGTCTAGAATCATTTTTATTCTATCGGAGAAAAAGATGAACGAGAAAGAAAATTTTAGGATACAGACCTAGCCAGGCTTTCTAGGCAGTACTGACTGCTCTACTAATAAATGTCAATGTCTTGCTTTAAAGAAGGGATCCCTCATCAATTGGGTCAATATTCAGATAATTATTCAGTACTAAGTTGTAATTACAGTTAGGGAACAGGAAAGCGAAGCAGTAACTAGTGTAGACTATTAGTCATTTTAGAATTGATATCCACAATGGAGGTTAAAAGAACCTTGGCTTCAACATGTATTATTGGTTAAGAAGATGGGATTTAATACTGGGCTTATGGTCAAAAATTAATTTCCGATTCAAGCCAAAAGTAGGTGCTGATTAGAAGAGAAAATAAATTTAACAATTCAGAGTTTATAATTTAAGAAAGTGGTCATTTTTTTATTTGTTGAGAAGTTATAAACTTCTTGTGCATGTGTGTGTGTGTGTATGTGTGTACGTATAGAAACAGCATATATTTACCGTTTTTCTTTTGATATTTATAACACTTTTAACTTAAATATTTTGTTTTTCTATAAATGAAAAACCTGAGGCTCAAAAGTTTAAGTAAATTTAAATGATACAAGAATGATATATAGTAGACTCTTTATTTTATCATTAAATATTCATTATGAAATGGCATATTCACTTCTCTGAGTATTCGAATAAATCTACTTTTACATATTTAAATGGTTGAATCTGATACTTTCCAGTACTTTCTCCTTGTATGTTAAAAGTTCCTATCTGCATCATGCATGGTTCACGTAGCTTTCATATTTCCAACCAGTTAAATCATTTAACACACCTATGCCAGTTACTCTAATGCTGACTTGGTTTTTTCTCATTAATTATAATTATGTCTAAGTAGCAGGTACATACTTTGTTCCTCCTAACTTCTGAAAAAAAAATAAAATGTGAGTTAATTTAGCTATTTGTTTAAGTGGAATTTGTCTACTTGTAGAATAGTCACATTTTTTTCCTTTATATTCAATTAACATATTCTCTTTTTTTGTCATGAATGCATTCACTATTTTCAAAAACCCAAGTGTTAAATATCAATTAATATAATTTTCTTCAAAATAATTTTTCATTTTTTCCAAATCTTATGTTTGTTACAAAATTTTACCTAAATATTTTTAATGATAAGATGAGCATTAACTCACCTATTTAATTTTATTGCTTACTTAATTCTCTTTGATATTGGCTTAAAATTATTTAATTGACATACATATTCACAGAGTACCTATTTATTGTCCCTTTGCCCTTAGGATTTTACCTGAAAATTAACATGACACTGCCTGAAAAATCCAAAGAAAGAGATTTTATAGCAAAACACCACAAAATTCTCCTTTTTTCTGTAACTCTTATCTTTGTCTGAGACTGCTCTTTTCAAAGCTTCCACAGAATTATCTCTGAGAACCAATGCGGCAGATTATACTTGTTGAGGTATTTTTTCTCAGTTTCTCCATCAGAGCTTGAATACATAGACTACAAACAGTAGAAACTTATTTTTGTAATGCTATCTTGCTCAAATGTATGTTTTTTAAATTCTCTTCTTAAATGTGATTATTAATGTATGATATTTATTTATATCATATTCTTTCCACATGCATATCTATGTTTGGCAGAAATTTATAAAAATGTGTTAGTTTTTAGATATATTTATCAATAAATTTGATGAATGAAGGAAATAATCCTCAGTGAAAGATAATCAAGAAAGCTTATGCTAACTAGTGAAATTTATTTTATCTGTACAATAGCAAGGACAAAATATTTGCCTTATTATCTTTTTACCCATACTTATCTGAATATTCATAGATACCTTTAATTGACAAGCATAAGACATCTCAAAATTATGGTTGATGGCAAAGAAAATTTGTTTCTCATTTGAACACTCTCAGTGGAAAACCGAAAAGAGCTTAATTAGAGTTGAAGTAATTTAAGCACAGCAAAGATAGTTTCAGATCTAAGTATTAATACATGTATGAAGCAATTTATTATGTATTAACATTTTATAATTTAATTTTCAGTTGCAATTGACAGAAATAAGAACTTGATTGGCCCAATAAGAAATGATTTATTTAAAAACATTAAAATATCTATGCACTTAAGAAGAAGTTGACAACCAAACCTCTTAACTAAAAAAATATAGTTGTATCAAATAAAAATCACCTGGAAATAGCAAATATGAGATAAAATATTATTCCCCATATATTTTTCATTTTTGTTTCCCTCTGTTTATTGGGCTCATTCTTAATGAAGTTTCTCTTCTCTGGATGGTGAGAAATACTACTGCTGACATTTTCTGCATCCTACAATTCACAACTTTCACTGGAGCATCTCATTAACATAGCAACTTTATACCTGTAGAAGAGGAAGTTTAATAAATAGTAAAAATAATAAGTTCTCAATAATTAGAGGGACTTATAGCACCATGTCAGTCATAGCTGTATTTGTGTGTATGTATATATGCGTGTGTGTACATATGTGTGTATATATATGTTTGTGAAATTGTTCTTTTTTCATTAGACTAGCAAAAATGTTGTTACTAATTTGTTCTGAAGTCATTCCATAGTAATGTTTCATTTTGCTCAGTTTCTATGACCCGAGAAGCTGTTTTTAGGTAATTCAGCTTTTCCTTAACGTATAATATCCTCGTCAATAAAATAAACCAAAATATGATCTCTAAATATATCCCAATTCATTAAAAGATATTCATTAAGTTACTGTATCATAAGACAATTAAAATGCTTCTTTATTAGCTAAATCATTGAGCACGTATTTATCTACATGCAGCTTTATGGAGGAGCAAGTTTATGTAAAGGTTTGATAGTTTACTTCAAAGTTAAATTTTATTGTCTTTCTTCCTCAAATATTTTGCCACTTATTGCTTAAAGCTTCAAATTTTTCTAACATTGGATAAATTATTTAATTCCATTGTTAGAGAAGCTGTTTAAAATTAAAATAGGATGTAAAGATATGATAAATAAATATAAAATTATCCAGAATAATCTTTTAATAAGAAATGAGGAAAAACATGAATGTAAATGGTAGACATCAAATTTTCTCAATTCAAGGAGTCTGCCAAAGTGACAAAGTTTAGTAACTTAATACAACATCTCTAATTCGTTGCTTGAATTCCACATTTATTTTTATTTTCTTTATGAGACTAGAAGACACCTAACAAAATAATTATTTTCTGAAAAATACAAATCAAAACATCTGCATTTTTAAAATTATGTTTAAAAACAAATCTCTCTTCTTAATATGTCAAATTAAATCTTAAGAAATCTCTCTTAAACCCTCATGCTTACCAGACTGACTACGTATTGGACCCAGTGGTCTTTTTTCCGTGCAGAGAACATGCTCAATCTTCTTCAACATGGACCTTCTAACATTACATAATATTTTCTATTCCTGGCATACTGTAGAAAAGCAGGCTTGTCCGCTGGTGGATGGTCTACCAGTCAGCAAATGGTATGTCACAAATCAGCAACCAGATAAGCTTTTGAAACAAAATGTAAATCAAGCATATCACTCAGCTCAGCTGATTTTTGTTTTGCTTTTTTATTAGCAAAGCTTTTTTTGTGATGTGCTTTATCTCAACTAGTAGACTGAACAACGGTGCTCTAGATATTTGTCTTCTGTTCCTTTTCATAGTTAGCTAACACATTTATACATATTATGATGCAAAGGCTAGGTTTTTAAATATATGTTATCTCTGGGTTCCTTTTCTTGTTGAAAATCTTCAGAGTAGTCTCCTGAGGGAGAATTTGCTAATCACATGGCTAAAATAAGCTGTCTGGCCCTCTCTGTATTTTCTGTCAAGACATCATTTTCAATTTCCATGTGATAATATTCACAACTTGCAGTTTTACAAGTATACGTTTGTTTATTTAGTCATTTGAACCCCAACATTTTGTGTACTATGCCCAGTGGCTAACACATTGTATTCATTGTTTAAATAAGAACACTTACATATGTATTTGGCTGAGTTACTAGATGTTTACTGGGAAGAAACAAAGCTGTCTCCTGAATTGTTTTGCCCTAGCTCATCGATCCAGTGAATCTCTTGGGTGTTATTTGCAGTTGTCTTTTGTTATCTAGGGAATTATTCTTTAAGAAAATAACTGATATTGCAAACGTATGTTTTGTCTCAAGCCATAGCTTCAGAATACATCTTCTCAGACCTTCTAGTTTGGACAAGATAGGCTTCAGCTTTATGTTACTGCAACTTGTTTCTACCTGTGTCCTAGGAAAAATCACTTCACCCTGGATTTGTTCATTTTCATGTTGTATATTCCACTGGGAAGTATATTACTTTAGGAGAGGGATTGCTATTGTTTTCTATTCCCACTTCCAAACACAAGGCTTGGGGGATAGGTGGTACTCAAAAGGTATTATTTTCACTGATTGTATAGCCATGCAGCAACCATTGACAAAGACTCTCTCCTTGAACAGACACTACATGAGCTCCTGCTAGGTCATTTTAGTAAGAATACCCCACCCTTGATATGCTGATCTAATTCCTAACCTCTTACCATCCCCTGGTAATATATGCTCACCTGGCGTACTTTCAGCAGGAATTCTCTTAGGTAAGCTTAGCAAGAATTGCCTCTACCCTTAATGTTTCCTCTTAGTAATTTTCTGTCCATTGGCCCCTCCAAATTGTTCCTTGGCTATCAATCTTCACTTTTCCTTGTTTTGCTAGGAATTAAGCTCAGCTTATACTGCAGTCTCTTTTACTCTGTTGCAATCAATTCTGAATAAAATTTATGTTTACCACAGTAACTACTGTCTTGCTGTGGTTTTCTTTGACACCACTTAACATGGAGTTCATGTAAAGTAACTTCTAGGAAAATATTTCTTGCTCATTATGTTTTTATTGCATTGAAATGTGAATGATTTGAAAACAGAAAGTAAATTGTATTTTGTATCTTTATTCCCAAGTATTAGCATGGGCAATGTTAGCGCACATTAAAACCTTCTGTGCATTCTAAACAAAAATCAAGTAATATTAAATGATAGAAGATATCTTCAACTAATCTTGTTATCAGCAAGGCACAGTGGCTCATGCCTGTAATGCCAGCATTTTGGGAGGCTCAGGTTGGATGATCACTTGAGGCCAGGAATTTGAGATCAGCCTGGACAAAGTGGGAAATCTCCAAAAATAAAAAAATAAAATAAAGGTGGCAGGCACCTGTTGTCCAAACTACTTAGGAGACTGAAGCAGGAGAATCCCTTAAGCCCAGGAGTTTGATTTTACAGTTAGCTGATTACATGACTGCATTTCATCCTGGGAGACAAAGTGAGACATTGTCTTAAAAAAATCTAGTTACCGAACTTTTTCATTCAGAGATGAGGAGATACTCCAATTGAATGTGTAATTGTTCAAAGGCACAAAGCCAATTAGTGTCAGAAACATTACAACTAGTTCTCCTCTAGCCAGTTTGTAAGTTGTATCATCACCTAGTGTATTTTGCAGAGCTTAGAGCTTGCAGTGAATGTCAAGAACAAAGTGCTCAGACACTTCCAGCTGAGTGGGGATAGGGGTAACTATTTTGAGAAAGTTCACCCCAGCATCCGTCCACCAAGTATTTATTGAAAGGGCTTGTATTAACGACAAACATCCACTAGATGGTCATTTGAAGTGGGTTACTAAGGCACCTGCGACCTTGTACACACTCAAACTGCATCCTCAGGAGGCTGTTTTCAGCATTCCTTATCACACCACCCACTCTACTCCCTGTCCTGTTTTCAGGGTCAAGGAGTTTAATTTCCATGCACAAATAACATACACAGAGTGCCGCAGTAATTTCCCATACCCGACATCAAATGCCATGTACATAAGCTTGAATATGTTACCATGTGCCTCCTTCCTCTCCTCCTTCTTTAATTCTTAGAGTATGCTGGTCATCCAATGCAAGGTAAGCTTCTATCATTCTTCCCTGGTTGTAGATGTGTCGAGCGGCAGCACAGAGGCATCTGCAGATGACTAGAAAAAAGGTACAGAAAAGAGTAAGTATAGCTGCCATCACCCAAATGCATATGTTTAACCCAGACAACAAAGCATTCAGGTTTAACCATCGAAAGCCTTCTTGTAATTGCTGAAGGGTATTTGTTTGTAATTGCTGTGACCATTCTTCAAGTTGTTTCTTTAATTCACACGGAAAAGTGGATAATTGAGATGACAAATGGTCATGATAAGCCCCTTGCAGCTGTGCTTTTCTAAATAACTACAAGGTGGAATCTCCTCCCAGTTCTGGGTTAAATTTACCAGGCAGCCAAAATTCTGCATGCCAGTTTAAAATCATGAAATAGGTTATATTTAACTGTGTAGTATTTTGATGAGACAAGCATGTAGCATATCAGCTACTGGAAGAGACTTTAATCCTGTAAAAGGATTGATTCTACTCTATGTTAGGAACATTGCCCAAACAAAAGTATAGAGGGGTGCGTAGTACAAATCAGGATGGTATCAGTAACATTATTGTGAAAAGAAAGGGTATAGTTACCACCACTAGTAATGTACTCGCCATGTGAAAGAACCCTTTCAAAAAAGGAAAACCTAGTCTCCAAATTTGGGTATGAGCAGGTCTTAAAGCTTGCTTCCCTTTTAGTTTAATATTGTTCCCGAAAGCCCATACTCTGACCAGGTGATAGAACTATTGGAGGGACTCCCAAATCCAATAGTCTGATTTTCAGATATAACATAACCATGGGGACCCCAATCAAGTGAGGTGCCATTATCAAACAGAGGCCCTGGACCTGGCACAGGTTGTCTGTACAGAGACCACTAGATGTCCTCAATCTTATATCACCAGTCCCTATTTGGATGGCATATAGGAAGATCAGGCACTTCTGTAGCTTCATTAGAGGTCTCAGTAAGATTAGTAGTAACAGCAGAAATAAAGGTCAAATTTGCAAGCTTAGCATCCCTTTTGGGCTGATAGTACAGATACTCTTGAGGAATGAGAGTAACATACTTCTCGTGCTATTGTGAAAAAAACAAAGACAGGGATTACTAGACAATAAAGCCAAGGAATCATTAAGTTTAATCCATCTCAAATTTTCAGTTAAGGGGCAAGACAGGGGCATCCATCGACCTCCTGTCCAAGAAGTATCATTAGATGACAAAGGCAGGTCAGCATCCCACCACATAATAATATTAATAACAGGGGGATTTAGAACATGACTCCAATAAACATGTTCTTGAGCTGATCCCACTGGCAAAGGACAAGAATTACCAGCCACCCTAACATCCATGCCTGTCTTACTTTCTCAGAAGTTTCCCCAGTTACCACCAGATACATAAGAAACTGGTTCTCTGCAGTTGCAGGGGCATCCACAGTGGCAAGCCAGATAGTTGCTTGTTGATCCAATTTCTTTAGCTGTCCTCAAGTAATGTCAGATGCCTTCCAAGTCATCAACATCATTACTGGTCGATTCTGCAATTCCATTCTCAAGAAGAGAGCCCCATAGTCCCCTTTTTGTTTATTAGGATATATTTTAAGAGTTTGATGAGCTTGTTTAATAATGGCCTAACCACTTGAGTTATAAGGGATGCCAGTTTTGTTTTTGTAAGTGTTAAAGTTGCAATGCATATGTAAATTGAGAACTAAGATAGTAAGGTTCATCATCAGTTTTTATAGTTTGTGAAAGGCCTAAAGTTATAATAGATTCAAACAAATGAGACATTTCATCTTTAGTTTTTTCTCTGGTCCAGGGGGTAGCATGTGTCAAGCCTGTATAAGTGTCCATGGTAACATGGAGAAATTTAAAACATCCAAAGGGTAGATACTTAGTAACATCAGTTTGCCAGATAGCATTAGGCACCAGACCTCATGGGTTGGCACCAAGCCCTAAGGAAAAAGGAGAGAGAGAATACTGTTGGCTATTAGGACAATTTTTAATAATCATGCGAGGTTGAGCAAGTGTGAAATAAAACTGTTGTTTAAGACTGTGGGCATTCTGATGAATAAAAGCATGATCAGCTTGAGCTTGCAAAAGATCAGCAAAGTCTGCAAACCACATTTGTGGTTGTACCAGAGCATCAGCTCAAGCGTTCCCTTTTGGAAAGGAACCAGGCAACCTAGAATGAGAGTGACTATGTGTGACGTAAAGAGGGTGATGATGGTCACAGAGGAGCTCTTGCACTGTAAGAAACAAAGCTAGTAGAGGTTCATTAGTAATGCCTTTCACATGTGCAAGGTTTAAATGAGTCATGCTATACAGCACCTAAGCAGAACCACTAACTATATTTATGTCTTGGTGAGGAAAATTTGTAAGGCCGATATTAGGGCACCTAACTCTGCCTGTTGCGTTGTTTTGAAATGCTCCTGGATTTTGTGCTGCCAGTTTTGCATGGCATCATGCCACACTGTAGCTGTCTCACTTGTGTTTTCTGAACCTCTGTAAAGACAGTAATGGCGTGAAGCAAGGACTCAGAGACAACAATAGACACAAATCTAACAGGGACAGTTTGTAAAAAGTTTAGGAGCTTAGAGGCTGGTAAATAGAAACTAATATTACCAATAAAGTCAGCCATTGCTACTTGTTAATCAAGATCACAAGCTAAGAGAGTATGACATTGTTCTTTACTTAACGGTAGGAAAAGAGTAGCAGGATCATATTCTAACAATTGGACACAATGCCAGCATCCCTTTGTGATATAAGTAGCTATTAAATCTGTGCTCTTTTGTATATGTTTAGAGGGGTTACGAGACAGATACACAGCACAAAAATTACAGAAATGGCAAAAGATAAGGCCCACCTGCTAAACTAAAGTACGGAAGGGATGGATATTTTAAGTGTTTTTTTACCATATTTTCTGGCCTTGGAAAGGTATTAGAATGTGATTGCAGGTCGCCAGGATAAGAAACCTGCATTGAGTTAGCTTAAGTGTATAAAAAAAGAAAACAACAAAAACAAAAAACTTTTTAAAATGTCCTTTGGTGTTGGCCATTCTCCTGCATTAGCCTTTAGCC